>JAUCMS010000127.1:7522533-7538338 GCA_032357445.1 Enteromius radiatus | reverse complement strand
ATAAACAGAATAAATAAACACAGCATAAACACATATATTATGTAAAGAAAAACTTTTATTTTGGATGTGATTAATCGTTTGACATCTCTATAAGCATTGCTATATACTGTGTATATATATATATATATTTAATCTGATTATAACTATATGTAATATAATTTATATATAAAAATACACTTGATAAGTATTGATAAAGTATATATATGTATATGATATATGTAAAATGGTTTATTTAACATGGCTTCGGTCAAGTCAAAAATAAAATGTAATGTTTAATTCCATAACTTTTTCTTGGTCTGTAGTTACAACTACTGCAGGGAGGACGAGGAGATATATAAGGAGTTTTTTGACATCGCTAATGATGTCATTCCTACCCTCCTTAAAGAGACATCAGCTGCTGCCGAAAGTGGTGGTGAAGGGGCTGATGAAACAGAAACAGAGGTCTTGTTTATTTATACATAAACATTTTAAAATGTGTGTGTTTTTTTTTAATAATAGAACCAAGTTGTGAACAAGTCTCTCTCTTGTCCTCTGTTCATACTTTAACCTATAAGGACCAGCCCAGACAGGTAGCTGCTTTATCTGCCCTTCAGGACCCTGAATGCTTTGCTCACTTACTTCGGTTCTATGATGGTATTTGCAAATGGGAAGAAGGAAGTCCAACACCAGTGCTTCACGTAGGCTGGGCCACCTACCTGGTTCAATCTCTTAGTCGCTTTGATGCACAGGTAAACCCTCCTCTGTTTTCATACTTTTAGATTGAATTAAAATGACATTTATCACCATACCTTGTGTACTTGCTCTTTTTTTAGATCAGACAAAAAGTGTCAATCATCACCAAGGATGCAGAACCAGTGGATGACGATGACCAATCCAGTGAAGACCAGCGTGAGGGGCGTAGACGAGGCCCGAGGCGAGAATCCAAGCTAGATGAACAAGCAGGGCCATCATCTCCAAGTGTAGCATTGCCCCCTCAGAATCCAGTGCCCAAAAAGGTGGGAGGGGAAGGAGGACGCAGACGTTCCTCTGCTAGTACTCGAGGCAAAGAGGCAGATGGCAAAAATGAGCCCTCATCCCCGAGTCCCACACCATCTCCAACACAGCCACCAGTGGTGCAGGGAGGGCCGGTGGTGGTTTTCCACAGTGAGAAGATGAAGGGCATGAAGGAGCTTCTCTCTGCGGCCAAGATCAACTCTAGTGCCATTAAACTACAGCTCACGGCCCAGTCTCAAGTGCAGATGAAGAGACAGAAACCCACACCTTCTGGAGATTACACCTTGTCCTTCATGAAACGCCCTCGCAAAACTCTTTAAAACGACCCCATCATTTTTTTCTATTGAAACTTACGTTTTCACCTGGAGTGAAGTTCATTAGTTTTAACTGCAAATTGACTGTTCTCAAATGTTTTCATAAGCTAATGTTGAGTTTAAATATAATCCATTGCAAGTTTCATATACCAGCAAATTTCCTTTTATTGAAATTTATAGTATAAATTAATTTTATTGATTTGCCTTGATTATGTTCTAGTAGATAAAATCCAAATTACAATAAGCCAAAGTGATTATCTTTTGTTTTATCAGGATTTTAGAAAAGCTGTAATTATTTTTTTCGGCTAATGTTTTGTCTGCAGTACAATGAAACGTATACAAAGGTCAATGTGTTGAATGTTGTGATTTTCATCCTATATACATAAGCCCTGCACTTGTTTTGTTATTGTCGACATAACTGCTGGATTTCATATGTGGTTTCAAGGTTATAGTGTCATAGCAAGTATTCTTCTGAAAAATGCAAAGTGCTGTGCTTCAGTTAAAAAGTTATTTTTTTATGTGAAAGTTTATTTTCCACTAAATAAACAACTTTGAACAAAACAATTGAGTGTTTTACTGCCTCTTTTGTTTTTGAATGTCACCCATGTTTAAGGTTTACTGTGTGTAAATAGTTGTAATGTGGTCGCCCATTGATGCTATGCGCATGCGCAAACGCAGCCACCAAGGATGTCGCGCCTGGTGATGGGTGAAGACCGCTCGTGTCTGCTGTTCATTTTAAAGAGCACTCTACGTCACCGAGGTTCCTGACATTCCGCCGTGCTCTTGGAGTTTATTTATTTATTATTTTCCCGTTTATCGGTGTTTATTGCAATTCGACGTACCCAGCTTTACCTTAAACATAAAGGTTGAACCTTAGACCATTTACAATAAATGATGCGAAAAGTGATCTTTTTTTACGTTTTTTGTTCGTTTAAATAAAATTGTTTGTTAAAACCAAACTGTATATATGTCGTGAATAGGAGGTGTTTAAAAGAGACCTTTTCTTTCCAACCAGAGAATTGCTCGAGAACTGCTCGAACCTGTTCAGTCCTATTCGTTAATGAAACGTGCGAACCGATTCATTGGAAAGATCCGACTCCAAATGATTCATCCACGAATCGGACTTTGTTGCTGTGAGTCTACGGGTGCGCTGGTGTGGGAAGGACAAGCAGAGAGATTATAAAACGAAGCCCGTGATTTTCCTTTAAAATTGAATTTGAAGATTTTTTTTCTTTACATTCCGTTATAGATAAATCTATACATTTTAATGATTTCATCTCTTTTCGCCACTTTTGATGACGGCGCAACGGGATGAGATGAGTTTATTGCACATCAAACAGTGTGACATCTGTCACGAATAAGTGAAACATACAAAGAAGAGCTACAAGCATGAATACTATAGGAGTTTCATTTTTGGATCCCTTGGATGATTATGAGATTATTCAAAGGATCGGGAGCGGCACTTATGGAGATGTCTTTAAGGTAAGAAATAATTTCTGTTTATATTACTCAATGATGAGTGTTTAAGCAATGACTATGATTTGATGCATATTACGCTGTCAAGGTACTGTGAAAAAAAACAAACACTTTTTCTTCTACCAAAAGGGATTGTATGACTTGTTTGAATTGTATTACTGTACAGAGATTGTATTACTTTGTATATATGACATAAGTGTAATTAGGGCATCTGGAGTGCCATACTTTGAGTACCATTAGCATTCAACACCATGTAAAATGTCATAGTCGACGTGATTTTTTTTACTCAGTTGTTGTTGTTAATTTCCTTGTTTAGGCTGAATATTTTAAGAAACCAGATTCATGATGCTAGTTGACAGACTGGATTGTTTGGTTGTCTAGAATTCACAGCATGCACACTATTGACACACATTCCATCTAAACACAGTGAACCCAGAATGATGCACACAGACTGACCTCCATGTGCTGTTTATTTTTATTGTGTCTAAATGTCTTTGTTAGACCATCAATGTATTTCCTTCCATAAAACAAGTAACGTCAGCCAGTCTGTCTTCAAAGTTTACCTGCAAAACAGCCCTGTATAAACAGAAAAGCATATCAGATGTGATTCTAAGGTGGCATATGGTCGGCTTGGAAATTTGACTTGATTGAAGAGCAATCTACTGGCGCAACCGCAGCATTTGTGGAATGTTACAAATCTGGACTTTAAAATGTAGGCCTCCCTCAGGTGTGTTAGTGTTATTCTTCATAAGGTTTGCCAGGTGCAAATATGTTTTTGGTTTTCACATTTCGTTTAATGTTGTGTCACTCTTGTGTAGCAATCCCCAACACAGTCCACTTTATGGTAATTCAGTGCGTAAGCCAACAACCCTTACAATGCTCATCTTACAATGCACAAAGAATCCTTTCTAGTGTCCTCCAGCTCTCTCAACTTCTCGACGTCTAAAAATATTCCGTGGTGAGGATTCCCAGCTGCATTCGAACAAAACAGGCTGTTTTGCATTTGATGGACTTGTCAGGTCTCACCATGCCAACATAAAGAATAACAAGCTTTGGAGATTTCTGGTCAAAGTGTGGACAGATATCCAACCCAAGCCATTGTTCTTGGGTTGTGGCTGCGTTATTTCAGGTTGCACAGTTAAACCATTAAGAGAACGTTACACTGTCGCTTTAGTCATGGCAGGAAGCTCTCTGGCATGCCAGGAAAAACAACAGGAAGGCTGCTCTGTGAAGTTCCAGGTTTTGTCCAGAAATGCTCAATTTGTTATGTTTATGACTAGCTGAAAGCAAAAATTGCGTTTTTGCAAATTTAAACACCATTATGCTATCCAACATTTAGATTTATAGAAATTAATGATTGTGAATAGGGAACATCAGAATGAGTCTGAAAAACTAATGGAAACATCACAGTAATCCATGAGTAATCCACACTAGTCTATTTCATCAATGTCTTATAAAGCGAAAGACTGTAAGAAACAAATCAATCATTAAAGCATTTTAACTTTCAACTATTGTTTCTGATCAAAATACTAGTTCTTAATAATAATGATTGTAAAATGTATGAAAGGTCCATCTCCTGTTGTCCTCTCATCAACAATCCATCACAGTACTGCTTCTTTTTAGCCAAAAATTTAGTATAACCTGCAACGTTTAGCTTACAAAGATGATAATTGTTGAACTGGAGTCATATGGATTACTGTGACATTTTTATCAGCTGTTTGGACTCTCACCATTCCCTGCAGAGTTCCACTGGTAAGCAAGTGGTGTAATGCTGCATTTCTCCAGATATGTCCCCATTATGAAACAGACTCACCCATACATTACAAATTGGCTTGGCAAGAGGTATTAGTGGTTTCGTAGTAAACTGATAGAACCTTTCCTACATAGAATGAGTGATTAACTAATGGTGCAGCATCGTACAGTTTAGAAAGATGAAGTAAGAACATCAGCTCCTGGCAGCAGCCACAGGACAAGGTTACAGTGAAGGACACAGCAGGCTGCAACTGACACTAGGATATTTGTCATTAAGATGCCTGCCAGGAGAGTTGGATCTGTTCCTGGTTTTTCTACAGCATCCTGAGCATTTCACCAAAGTAAACATGGCTGTAAAGTTACATTTATCCACCACGTCACATTTGCTCATTTATGTATGCTGTAAAATTATTAATTGATAACATAAATATATATATAAACACTGCAGTGACTTTAATAAGGCTCAAATGCGTTTTTGAACCTAATCTAAACCATAGTAAAATCACTGTAGCACATTGTTCCTCATCACTATACCTGTATATATGGCCATATGATAAGTGACAACGTTCTATTAATTCCATTAAAACATTTGCTTGTATTAGTAATAATAAAAATTAATTGCAATTAAACAGCTATTTAATGGAACTGTAAGTTAAATTATAGCTGTTTTTAAGGATTACATTTTTTTGTTAAAGATGCAATAAATTAAATGTAACTGGGTTGATACAACTACATTAAATATAACAATTGTATTTAATGTTGATAATAAGAAATGTTTCCTGAACAACAAATCAGTTAATTGGAATGATTTCTGAAGGATCTTGTGAGACTGAAGAGGATGAACATTTAGCTTTCCAGTTGCATTTTAAATATATTACAGTACTGATATATTTGCAATGATAATTAACAA
This sequence comes from Enteromius radiatus, assembly GCA_032357445.1. Taxonomy (NCBI): domain Eukaryota; kingdom Metazoa; phylum Chordata; class Actinopteri; order Cypriniformes; family Cyprinidae; genus Enteromius; species Enteromius radiatus. The sequence goes on along the minus strand of JAUCMS010000127.1, from coordinate 7,532,893 downwards.
TATTACAGTTTTTATATTTTTGATCAAATAAGTGCAGCTTTAGTGAGCGTAAGAGACTTCTTTCAAAAAATGTTACTAACAAAGACTTCTTAATATAAAATGTGCGCACAGACACAGATGAATATCATCTGTTTAACAACTCTTGAAATATAGCTAAACCTAATTAATGTTGTTGCAAAAGACAAAGTGCAATCAAATTTTCCAGTTCATCTTGTAATATGTTCTATTTTCTTTCAGGCTAGAAACATTAGGAGCTCAGAAATGGCTGCTATCAAAATTGTTAAACTGGATCCAGGTGTGTGAGTAGTTTTCATTTTATACGTTTTTAACCAGAACACACTTAAATACTGGAAGATATATTAATGCTTCAGTGGCGTAGAGAATACTGTAAACACTGAAAGGCAAAAGCTGTTTTTAACTAATCTCTCAAAATTATAGAGGTTTTACTGGATCGATTCCTTGTAAGAAGGATTTATATTGTAATGAGCTCTATATTTACACATAATTATAGTTCTCAGAAGCCTCACTGCACTATTACTTTAAAAATGATCGGACTGCATTGTGTCACATGGACTGAAGTTATTTTTACAATGTCAATCACCGCTTTCCAAAGTAAAATACTTTAAATATTTTGATATAATAAAACATTTTGTGTTCAGTATATACACTTGTTGCTGTTCTTTTCCTCTGTATTCAGGTGATGACATCACCTCCATCCAGCAGGAGATAACAATGATGAAGGAGTGTAAGCATAAGAACATTGTGGCCTATTATGGCACTTACCACAGGTACAGTAATGTTTGTGCCTTGCCTGGTATTTCTCCAGTAGTTGTCAGGGCATAGAAAGGTGCATTCCACAATGTATTTTATACCCTTACAGGCAGGGTTGCACAATCAGATATGAAACACAAATCACCCAGACGTGTTTAATAGGTTTTGTAAATAGCTGCCGACACGTGTCAGCACATGCTCTGGATGACTTGTGCATTCCCGAATATTATTTCAAAGGCATGCATTCCCACTCACAAGTTTTCAAAATGTTTATGAGATTCTTGTCATGTTTGCGAGTTTTGGGTGTGTGTGTGTGTGTATGTGTACGTATCTTTTGTTTTGTGTATACATTGACTCAGTCACTGAATTGTTCCACTTACTTAGGAATACTAAATTGTGGATCTGCATGGAATATTGTGGGGGAGGATCACTGCAGGATATCTACCAAGGTATACAGTAAATAACATTCAAATTCTGTGAAGGCATTTGTGACTGTTGAAAACGACAGGGTTATTACGCATCTTAAAGGAATTAGTTGAAAATGTAGTTTCCCATCCAAGATGTAGAGGAGTTTGTTTCTTCATCACAATAGATTAAGAGAAAATTATAATTACGTCACTTGCTTACAGACGGGTCCTCTCCGGTGAATGGGTGCCATCAGAAAGAGAGTGATAAAAACATCACAATAAGTCCACCAATTAATGTCTTATGAAGGAAAAGCTGCTTATATTGAAACCATCAACTATGAATGAGTCAAAATATGAGCCCATAGGTGCTTTTTGGTCTCTCATTATGATGGCACCCATTCACTACAAAGGCTACATTTCTACAAGTCTTTCTGTTTCTTGGATGGCCTGAGGTTGAATATATTTAATCTTTTGGTGAAAAGCATCTTAAAGCAATCAATCACTCAAACGTAAAATTCTTTATCACTCTCATTTTGTTGCAAACTCACGTGATTTTATTGCTTTTTTAATCTGGGATGGGAAATCTGCATAAAAAGAGAGGAATGTTTTCCACAAAGCATTATAAATTTCAGTCTGTTCCTAACAACAATTCCATCTCACATTTTTGAGGTGAATCATTCCTTTGAGAGTTTAATGTCTGCATTTAACCACTGCCCCAGTTAAGTGAGAGTTAACATAATACGTCCTTCACAGTAACTGGACCTTTAAAGGAAAAACAGATTGCTTACATCTGCAGGGAAACACTCCAGGTGAGCATCTAATTAATTATTTAAAAAAATCTTTGGAGGCATAAATCTTTCTCATCCGTGCATTTTGAGAAGGTTTCTGTTCTTGTCTTACCCAGGGTTTGAATCATCTCCATGAGACAGGCAAAATACACAGAGACATTAAGGTGAATGAGGTTTCCATGACAATACTTTTTAAATGTTTGGGGTCTTTAGTATTTGGTAAGAAGTCTCTAGTGCATTTATTGATTAAAAATCCAGTAAAAGCAGCAATATTTTAAAAGACTATTACAATTACAACTACTTTATTTATTTTATTCAATCTGTGTGATGATAATGCTGCATTTACTCTTCTGATATAGGGAGCCAATATTCTTCTTACTGATCGAGGAGATGTCAAGCTGGGTAAGTGATTTTATGTCAGACAGACATCTGAAGCTGCACGTTTTGGATTATTGTATCTCTCTCTCTCATTTTCTCTCTGTAGCTGATTTTGGGGTTGCGGCTGAGATCAGTGCTTCTGTTGCCAAGAGGAAGTCCTTCATAGGAACTCCCTACTGGTGAGCCGTCTGCGCAGAGATTTGCCCTTGAGTCCTGCGGAATCATACTGCCTGGGTTGTTTTATAATGCAATTATCATCCTGTCTCTTAAGATTAGTACAAAGCAATAGTTGACCCATAAATGAATATGCTCACCCTCATGTCATACCAAACCACAAAAGGAGGAATGACCAGGGCTGCATTTCCCAAATGCTTTTGGGAAAAACAAATTATGTGTAAATGATGACATAATTTTTATGTGAACCGCACCTTTAAATCTATCAGTTTACTACATAAAATTCAGCTTAATAAACTGTAGCTATGGAATATCTACTGAATTGTTCAAACGTTTGTTTCTGGAAAGAAATTAGTATTTTTTGTTAGATATATACAAGACACATTAATGAATCAGTAAAGTCATTTATAATGTTATGAAAGAGTCCTATTTTAGATAAATGCTGTTCTTTTCTCTTTTGAACATTTGATTAATTAAAGAAACATAACACAAAAAAGCTGCGTAATTGTATTCAACACCGATAGTAATAAAACTATTTTTGAGCAGCCAATCAGTATATTCGAATGATTTCAAAAGGATCATGTGACACTGAAGACTGATGTAATGATGCTGAAAATTCACCACAGGAATAAATTACATTTTACACCTTACCAACTCTAAACTCTTGAAATGGATGTGTGTGTGCTTTTATTACATTTACAGGTTTTATAACAATACACACCAATATAAAAATAATGCACAATCCAAACATTTCCATATGAACGTGAAAGTGAAGTGACTTGTGGCCATGTAGAGTGACCCATACTTGGAATTTGTGCTCTGCATTTAACCCATCCAACATGCACACACACACACAGCAGTGAGAAGTGAACAACCACACACACACCCGGAGCAGTGGGCAGCCATTATCTAAAGGAAATGTGTCTTTGTTTTGTTAGGATGGCCCCTGAGGTGGCTGCGGTGGAAAAGAAGGGTGGATATAACCATCTGTGTGATATCTGGGCAGTGGGCATCACCGCCATTGAGCTGGCAGAGCTACAGCCACCTATGTTTGACCTTCATCCCATGCGGTCAGAATGACTCATTTAATTCATTTACAAGAACAGAAAATACTCTGTAACAAAGCATTTTTGAACTGAGGTTATATTTTCTGTTGCAGAGCTCTGATGTTGATGTCTAAGAGCAGCTTCCAGCCTCCCAAACTAAAAGACAAGAGCAAATGGTAAGATTCGAAACACCACAGATAGAAAGGAGATTTCATTTACAAATTGAAAAAGCAAAATGAAATCCAGTTTTTGGATTGGTGAGAGGTTTGTGTCCTTGTCTTTGCAGGGCTGCAGGGTTTCATAGCTTTGTGAAGATGTGTTTAACCAAAAGTCCTCGCAAGAGGCCGACAGCAGAAACTCTTCTCCAGGTGAATCAAACCTAATATTAGCATTGCTGCTTTGAATATCAGCTTTCCTTGTGTGGTTATAAAATGAGTTAAAAATGTGGTTTTATGTATTTTTAAATAATGGTTAGAAAGGATATCATATCATATTTACAACATATCTAAGTAAAAGCTATCATAAAATCTGGATCCTAAAAAAAATCCTAAATGGAGCATCCCTACAAGAGAAAATGAAATATACGTTTTAATACGTTTTGTATTTATAGAAAAGTTAATAATATTTGCCATTGCCTTTCTCCCCAGCATCCTTTCGTAACACAGCTACTCACCAGAAAATTGATGATTGAGCTACTGGACATGGCAAGTAACCCAGACCTCCATCATCCACCTAGTCTTGAAGAGAATGAAGAGGTGAGAAAAAGACATGCTCACATTATGTTGCAATTACTGTAATTATGAGACAGCAACTCAGAGCTATTCATGTCCTATGGCACAGAATTTACTCGTTTTGTATGCTAAAGTCTTTTGCAACTTATACATAATTATGGTAATTTTGACATGACATGAACACAGGAATTCAGGGTTGCACCTTATTTAAGTTCTGACAGGAATGAAAAAAAGACTGTGAGGGACATACATACAGTATTTTGAAGGCATTTTGTACGGTTGTTTAACAACATGGCAATTGTTCAGCTGACAAAGCATCTTTCCTGCAGGAACGTTTACGAGATGAAAACCGTTTTGACAGTCAAGTTGTGAAAATGACATGCTCGAGGAGCTTTATACAATATGTGCAATAAGTCTATTTCTCACAGCCTCGTTTTTATCTGTATTAAATTCAGTATGTTGTCCAATCCGTGCTGAAGTTATTTGAATTGCATCATAAATCATTAAACAAGACAGAATTTCTAAAAAGCATACTTAAGCTTTTTTACTTAAAATTACTTAAATTATTTCAACTTATATTCATATCTGCATGCCATCAAAAAATATTTGTCCAAACAAGGATAAATAAAGAACAATGAAAGGAACTCTCCTTATGGATGCTCAAGATTCTTGGGAAACCTTTCCCTAGTTTATAAAGTCATTTAATGCTTTTTTCAAATATTCATGCCAGAGTTCAGTTTGTCAAAGTGTACAGTTTTTTAGTGGATATATTTGTGTGTGTGTGTGTGTGTGTGTGTGTGTGAAAGGCAAATGATTCAGCTCCAGATACAATCCAGTCTAAAGGGAAACATATGCCAGTGGAGAGAAGTTTATCTGAAGAACAATGTAAGTCCTGGTTATCATTGTCCTTATTTCCAATAGAAATAGTACATAAATATGTATATAGTATGTTGTATTTAACATACTATAACATACACTATTCAGTCCTAATTTGATATATATAAAAAGTCTTTGTATTTGTATTTGCATCCTTTTTTCTATAATTAAATTGTTCTATATACTTTGTTATACTTGACATATACCAGAATAATGTTAAATATTATGAGTAAAATGAGTAGCAAACACATTTTTGGCCATATCTTTTAAAATATTTCTTGATTATATTTTTTGATATATTATATGCAAGTTCCCTGTCTCTCCAGTGTCTATCTACATCGCCGCGTGTGCATGCCTAGAAAGTTTAATGTATGGAAGTGTAGCAGAGGAGGTGCTGCTTTAACAAGGCTGCTATTGAGCATAGCTTCAGTGATGTCAAGAGGCACACAACTCATAGAGCTGGTACTGTTTAGCACACGTCTATGGCATGTGCTTATCCATCCCCCTCACACACTCACTCGCGTGAACTGGATCCAGTGCTCACATTCAAGGCCGAGCGGAGAGTGTGACGCGCGCGCGTGTGTGTGCTATCGTGTGGCAAATTCATGTCCATTTCACTGAGAATCCATTGTCACCACTCTTGACTGTAAGATTACAGCATTCAAAGACAGAGAAATCAGGCAGACAGACAATGAAGCTTGTTTAGGGCAGATGAGGAAGTGGTCACACTTAGATTTGATATTAATCAAATCTCGGAGGTCTCATATATATGCAACCAACAAGAACACCACAGAATTCTAAAATGGTACAAAATCTGAACAACATGATTACTTATATTTTGGATTAATATTGTCTAGATTTGATGATATTTACACTACTTTTCAAAAGGGGTCAGTATAAATAAATGGAGCCTTGGTGAGCATAAGTGACAAAAACAAAAATGAGTAAATGAAGACTTCTAAGTGTAGTAATATTTAATATGCCTCTGTTGTTTGTTTCAGTTGACCAGGTCAAGTTTACACCTCCCAGGAGGAAAGAGACTGAACCCTATCCTGACCTGGTCAGTTTCATTGCCCTCTCTTATTGATGTTCTTTATAACACAACACACAATCCAAACACAAAAATTGTTTTGCACATTATAATCCATGGTTATCACTTGAATCAAGTATGTGTATGTTCTCAGGGATCATGTGATGATTGGAGCATATCTGGAGATGAACCAGAGTCACCGTGAGTGCTGACTGATTTAAGTGGACTTATAATTGCATTACAGAATAAACATTTATTAACCTTTTATCGGAAATGTATTAATTGCTGCAGGGGTCTTTTGGAAAGTGTGGAGGAAGAGTTACAGCAGAGGTGGGACAAACTTATATTCTGGCGCCATCTTGTGGTTGCAAAAAAAAAAAAAGATGCGCTAAAAAGTAAAATTTGGCCTTGATTAGGGTTAGGTTAGGTTAGGATATCAGTTGTGTGTGTATATATATATATATATATATATATATATATACTGTCAAATGATTAACTGCATGTGTACATGTATATATTTAAGAAAAATATGTTATGTTTATATATTAAATGTATTTAAAAATTATATGAATATACATATATGCATGTAAATATATGTGAATATTTTGTGATTAATTTATTTAAAAATTATTTTAATTACAACTTAATGCCTGTTTTTATGCACAATTTTAAACTCACCTGCAGAAAGCAGAAATATAATTTGCACATGAGTGTGACAAATATTTTGCCATTTAACTTTATTTATTTAACATTCTTTCTGTTTCAGGAGTTTGACAGTAGAAAGACTCTCATATTTTGAGGTATTTGTGAACCTGTCCTAATGATTAATTTATCACAATAAAAAAACCCATAAGGCTGTAAACTGTTTCTAATGTGTCACAGTGGAGTAAAAGGAAAAGTGGACTGTTCAGCCCACCACCCGTCTCTGCTACGACATCACTTCCTCCCAGGAGCTCTTTAGACTCTGATCTGGAGGACAAGAACCTTACTCTTCGACCCAGCGCTACTCTTTGCCCTGAATCTGTGTTAAGTCCTAAATCAGGTATTACTATCTTAACATAATGTACAAGACACCTGGGAAACTCACCATACAGAGTTTTAAAACATTTCTCTGTTTGTATTTTGTCAGTGTTGTTGAGGTGCTCAGGCAGTCGGGATGTGCGGCACTGGTGCAGCGACGGTAATGACACACAGGACAAACAGAGGACTCTTACAAGAAGTCTCAGCAGAGACACGGCTCTCTCTCCGGAGTGGAGCACCATGAGGAAAAAAACAGAGGACTCTGTGAGTTACACAATGTTGTTATATCCATCACATAACAGACTTACACTTGTGTACTTATATTCCACACTTTAATGTATCTCGGCTACATTAATGTCCATTTATCAACCACAGTGTCAGATATAAAGAACTGATTCACATGCATTCCTCACACAGATATCTAAATAAATCCAACATTCATTTGGTCATTGACAAACCTACATTAGTCACCACTGTTAAGTACTCTTAAATTAATTTAATTGGTTGAAACATTATTAGATCAAATATTTTGGTGTTATTTCATTATATCTATCACAGTATTTAATTTGGTGCAATGCTAAATGTATCAGCACCATGGACAGATTTCAAAAACTTAATATATATGTTAATACACATTTTTTTGAGTCACTACAAGTATTACTGACAGACTAAAAAGAGACTAAAATTCATATAAAAATGGTTCCTTGTATTTCTAACCTTTAATTCATAGAGAGCCGATTCTCACGGACTTCCTCCCACACCCCAAGTCTATGTAAGTTTAACCACGTAATAGCACCTCTTAAATGTGTCAAACCTGGCGATTACTAAATCTGAGTGTGAATATGCATAATAATATATAATTATTTATCACTAGTATGAAGAATGTATCTTAAAATTTACATCGATATCTATATTTACATTTATATTTCTGAAACGTTGTATGTAATTCATGTTGCCTAGATGGGGGCCTGTTTTACTAAAGTATTTAATGGATGTCCACTGACAATTCACTGTGCAGAAACATGGGTTTTGCCCAAAACAAGAGGTACAGATTTCCATTCATCTTACTGATCCAGAATTGTGATGAAAATAAAATGTAACTTAAATACAGAATCAGAGTATTAAATAATTCTGTTCGATTTATCAATCATTTCCTCATAGATCAGTATTTAATTCTTGGTGCGGAGGAGGGAGTTTATATCCTTAACTTAAATGAACTGCATGAAGACACCTTAGAAAAGGTATTTAGTATATAACTGTTTCTGAGACATGAGAGAGAAACAGCTTATTTTTAATGGTTAATAAGTTTTTCACTCCTGATCTCCACTGCAGTTGCTTCCACAGAGATGCACTTGGCTTTACGTCATGAACAATGTCTTAATGTCCATCTCTGGTACGTAACATTTGTGATATAGATGTTGTGATGCCAGTAACAGCCCACTTTTTTTAGAAATCATAAATAAATAGATAAATACATGTACATCTCAGTTTTAAAAAATCTATTCTATTCTATCCTGTTCTGTTCGTAGGTAAGTCGTCTCATCTCTGCTCTCACAGACTGACAGCTCTGTTTGAGCAGCGAGGGCACTTGCAGAGGAAACAGGGTCACTTGTCCCTCGGCACCAACCGCTTCACAGAACGGATCATCCACAGGTCACATAAACACATAAAAGTTGAAATAATTCACCTTATATGTTGTTCGTTTGGAACTCAGAATAATCTTTTCACAGGAAGTTTGCCGTGTCAGTGAAGATCGCAGACACTAAGGGATGTCGGAAGTGCAGTGTGGGTGAGGGTCAATGCTTGTCGTAATAGATCAGAGTTATTGATTTTATCCTGATGAATGTCTTTGCTGATATTCTGTTGTTGGTTAAGATTTTAAAATGCTGAAAGCCATGTTTTCTTGATTTCTCTTCATAAGCTCGTAATCCATACACAGACAGCACGTTCTTATGCGCTGCAGTTCCCTCTGGTCTTGTGCTACTATTGTGGTATGAACCGTTGCAGAAGTTCATGCACCTCAAGGTAACAGTAACTCCATAAAGCTTACTTTATCATACATTTCTAATACCTCTAAAAGTATCTCTAAATGCATGTCTTTTATTTTCAGATTGTCTTTTTGCTAAAACTTTAATATTTTTTATAAAATAAACACAATAATCCATTTTATACTGTTAGTAGTATTTCAAAATGAACACTTTCTGGACTAAAGACTACATATTCTTTAATATATTAAAGTTTAGTTGCGGAAACGGATAACTCTAAAAATTTTTAAAGGGGACATATGATGTTGCTAAAAAACATTATGTTAACATTGTGTTGCTCCTCTAAGCCTCTCTGAAATGTGTGGATATTTACAAAGCTCATCTTTCTGAGAATTGAGGTGTGCTCTGATTGGCCAGCTGTCCAGTGTGATTGGCCGAATACAAACAATCCAGTAGGGACATTGATTACTCTTTTTATGGGTTGTGTCCCACAGTGCTGTGCATGCAAACATAACACCATGCCTGCATTCTAAGCAGAAGATTATTTAAATAAGCAAGTGTACTTACAGGCTGTGAGCCAAAAGCACCAGACTGGCCTTGCGACGTTGGAATTGCACCACTTTATAGCCGTTATTCGGGGGCTTATCTATGCACTAAGAGCTTGTAACACTCCAAAGAGAAAGGAAAACTTGTGTTTTTTCATTGTGCATTCCAGTTAATCTCAATCAAACTGCAGTTGAGTTGTTTTGATTATGTTAAAAAAATCACAAAAAAAAAACAGCTAACTAACACAATAAAACACAAAAACATGATAAGATAATAATAATAAAAAAACATGATTTAAAAAACAAAAACTTCAAATAAAAAAAGAGAACATCTACTGTATCTCTCATTCATCATTGTATTGCATTTTATGTGTTTGCTCTCCACAATAACAGAGAAGATCAAACAAAAAATGTAAATAAGACATATTATTGGGAGATAATAATGCATTTTATTTAAAGGCGCCTTTCTGAACACTCAAGGACACCTTACAGCAAACAATCAATAAAATAGTAACAATGTAAAAAAGAAATGATAAAATCTACAGCATAATTACATCCATCACACATCAAAAATAAAAAGAATGCTGCAATTCACACATAAGCCTGAGT
>JAUCMS010000127.1:7421463-7433932 GCA_032357445.1 Enteromius radiatus | reverse complement strand
AATTATTGAAGGTACAGATATATTTCATTTTGATACAGAATAAATATAGCACCACACTATATTCAGTCGAAAATGTGTGGTCTGTTACAGCATCTTTGTGGAATCCAGTTGTTTTGACCCTCTGCACGATAAGCATAATATCCATTATTGTGAACATATTTTTGGTGAGACTGATTTACAAAAATCGTAAAAAAGGTACAGTAATTATATGAACATAAGCTTAAAATAAGTAACATTTATAATGTACTAATATTTAACAGTAAATTGCTATTTTTGAAAATCCAATAAGTGTTATTAAAATATATTTTGTTTATTATTTATTTAAAGAAACTTCAAAACAACCCAGAAATCAAAGGACTCAGGTAATCCATTTTTATTTGCACTGCATAGAAAATAATTTATAATAATAGCAGATTATGCTGACAACTCACAGTGATGGTCAGTTTCATCTTTAGGAAAACATTTATGTATATTAAACTATATAAACAATTCATAAAATGGATTTTTCCATGTAGTTTGATGTGTGTGTGTGTGTGTGTGTGTGTGTGTGTGTATCCTCTGCAGGAAACAGATGCCTTAAATTACATAGCCCTGAGTTTCCCCAAAAGGCTTACAACATCAAAAAGATATGAGAAAACCAGTCAAGAAGAAACTGTTTATTCACAGACCACAAAGCAATAATTCAGATAATTACTAATGCTATTATTGTTGTTGTTGTTGTTGTTAACATTTTGTAGTGTTAATTTTACTAGTATAGAATTTTGGACATTATAGAATAGAATAGAACAGAACACTACTTTATTGTGATTGAGCTGTCCAGTAAATTTACTGCCTCTCCTCAGAGGTACATCTTATTTATTTTAATTTTTTTTTACATTTATGAATATGAACAGGATAAATATATATATAAAAACTTTATTTACAATTTTTCATCACCTTGTCCTTTTTGTCTCTTACTGTTCATGCAAATTCCTTCCAGTCCTTCATGCAGAAGCGGATTTAGTGAACTTGGGGCCTCAGGCAAATATAGGAATGTGGCCCTATACTTGCACACATTTACTGTTATATGCTGCTGCACAATGGTGCCACATAGTAATGTCCAGTGTTTCTACATTTTCATGTACATATTATTATGGGATTCTTTCATTAACATTTATTCATTTAGCTGACACTTTTATTCTTTCATGTTGCAGACCACGAAATAGCAACTGATTTACAATTGAGACGAGAGAACAGAAGTATAAAATTATTATTACTTATTATATTTAATGACACAACCCTGTTTGAGCTACATTTTGCTTCTCTGTGTGCACATACTGTATTTTGATGCAGCTACATTCTCAATAAATCTGTTTTCATTGATACTGTTTCTGTTGTCATAAAACGAGATGAATATGAAATAGTGACTGACTTATTAAAACTACATAACCAGCTCTACCTTCCAAGATCCGCCCAAAAATTCAGATTTATAATCGAATCGTCGTAAGATAATGACAATAACTGTGCGTGCATGTAAAGTTTTCGTTTTAAAACGGCATTTTAGAATGAAAACGATCCTCGTTTAAACTGGCGTTAAACCGAACCCGTAGTTTTCAAACTAAAACAGGGTCTGGAGCGTTTTCAAAAGCGTCCGTTTTCGAGGGTAGAAAACATTGGATTAGTGTAAACGATAGGCGTAACCGTAGCAAAAGTTATGAGTTTTAAAACGAAAACCCACTAGTGTAAACAAGGCCTCAGACAAGCAACATATCTTTTAACTGAAAACGCAATTCTGTGAGATCAGGTTGGACATTTTCGTTTGCTACAAGCAGGATACACAAGAAGCACGTTCAACTCGGACACTCAGATGGTTGTCGTGGTAATAAACACCATAAATAGCAACTGTTCGCGTGCCCTCGCTTAATACGCATCTCGTGTATGAAAAGCATTTGGGGTTAGCTACCTTTGCCTGGGTATGGGTAAGTCCGCCCCTGCCTTCATGTGAGAAAAAAAAATGTTGTTTTGATAGATGTTCACTTTAAAGATGAGAGGGGATGTCATCCGGTTGATTACCAACAATTGCTGTACAAGCTGATATATGAGATCGTATTTATATTATATTACATGATATTATATTATATTATATTATAATATATTTTTGAGCTAGATCTAGCCGAACAGAATTTAGCCATTAACCAATTAATTTTAATATTAATTATGCAAATAGCATTGATACAGCATTATAATGAGCACGATGACACAATAGATTATTTTAATAAATGGAAGAATGATAAAACTCATATGCTTACTATGCTTAATTCATGAAACTCTATGGTGCAGTCCAAGGGGTCTAACTCAGTCTGACCTAATGACATCATCACATGGCACAGCTGATTGGGTTTCTCCTGCATCAGTTGAATATGAGCTTACTGCTTAATATTCAAATACCTGGCTTTTGTCTATAACAGCTACTGCATTTGTGTCTTTTAATTGATCACTAATTAAATATCTATTGCCTTTTATCATTTCAATTGTCAGATAACTATTAATTGCAAGAAGTATTATATCTTTAGCACACGGAAATACTCATCAGGTCATTGTATCCCGTGGTAAGGAACGCAACGTACATTGTATTTTCCCTTTGTAGACCAAAGGCACAGCTGACATAAATTATTCAGCTCTACATATTTCAAACAAAGATAAATAAATAAATAAGCTTAAAATGAGCTCTACTGTTTATTCAATGACGATGATGATTTTTTTTTCTATGGCAAGCAAGTTGACATGTATCCTGTTTGACTGAAAAATTTCCATATTTTAAATATCTTCAATAAAATATTCAAAATTTAATTAAGAAGATGATGTATAAGTATATCCACTTTCCGTTTTTTTGCAAGTTAAATTTGAAACATTATTCAGATATCTTTTTTGCCTGTGTACAGTTTGACTGCATATAATTTCTATGACCTCGTCACATCTCACAACTTAACAAGTAGATCAAATCCTGCTCTTACCGGCCTAAATCACAAATGTTTTTGAATGCAGCATGTCTATTAATCATGGTAACATGAGACACCCTCGAGGGATATTCATGTCCATTTTTGTTAGCAGTATTCATAATCTTCATGGCATTGCACCATATCACCATCCGCAGATTAGAAATCTTTCCACATAGATAAACAGCTCACATTATTCAGCACATTACCTTATATTGTAAAGATGACACAGAGGATGCATCTGTAGCAGCAAAAGCTACATTTACATACAGTAGACTATTTAATGTTGTATTGTTGCCATGATGAATGCATTTACAAAGAATTTACAATTGCTGAAATAGGTGATGAAATTAATGTTTTAAATATGAAGTTGTAACCATGAAACACAAACTCATTAATGAAAATGATATGAAATGATCAGGACAGAAAGGAGTCTATCTAACTCTAGTTAACTGCAATAAGTGCAATGAAAAGTGATTTGTGGTTTAGCATATTCAAGTTTCACTTGTTTTGTGACAAAGGTTGAGTCTGACGATCAGCAGATCACCGTGTGGCAGCATATACAACATTTGGCTCCACCTCCTTTAATCTCATTGGTCTTCTGCTCTTCTTCTTGTCTAAACTTAGAGCTGCATAGTTTAAGTCTGCATCTTCCTTCTGGCAATATATAAAAATGCAAATATGTTATTATATATATATATATATATATATATATATATATATATATACACTGCATATACAGTGGGTACGGAAAGTATTCAGATCCCCTTAATTTTTTTGTTCTTGGACCTCATGATTTTCATTTGCTCTGACATGCATTATGAGCTGTAAGGTCTTATATAGACAGGTGTGTGGCTTTCCTAATCACATCCAATCAGGATTATCAAACACAGCTGGACTCAAATGAAGGTGTAGAACCATCTCAAGGATGATAAACCTTAGCACAAATCAAATGTATAACATGTAAGGCCTATGACATACCTGCTGTAATTGCTTGTTCATCTCACTGTTTTGATGGTGCTGGGCATCTAAACAAAACAAGTCATCATTATTATTTGCCACAAGACAATGACTACTAAGGCTACCTAAGGCAGTAGTTATTATTTATGGAAATATGGTAATATCATTTTCAATACCAGAATTTCAGAAACATAAAACAATAATTTTATATTATAGTTCAGGGGTGGCGAACTATAGAGTTTTGCTTCAACCCTAATCAAACACACCTGAACGAGCTAATCAAGGTCTGAATGATAACTTAGGAGATACAGACAGGTGAGTTTTAATTAGGGTAGGAGCTGAACTCTGCAGGGCTGCGGCTCTCCAGGACTGGAGTTCGCCACCCCTGTTATAGTTAATGTTTTTAAGCTACTGTATTTACTATTATGTATGTGGTATTGCATTGTTCACATGCCTTCTTTCTGCTTATTTCTTTCCTTGAACCTGATGAAGATTACAATGGCAAAAACAGAGGAGAGCAAAACCAAGCTGCTCAAGATCAGGATCATTGTATAATTGATGTGACAGCATCTCTCAGATTGTTCAGTCGCCCCTGTTAAATCCATTCAAGTAAATAAAGAGAGAAGGAGGAAGAGAGAGCAACGTTTTTGATTTAATGTAGAAATAAAAAATATGATGAAGAAGGAACAAATTTTATTTAAAATGAAAGGCACATACCACAATGTGTTGTATTCTCTTTGGGCTGACCAGTCTCTATAAAGATAAAAAAAGAAGAAAGTTAGTATTAAGTGAATAGCTTAATGCTGGAATAAATAAATTAACTAAACATATCATATGAAAATATAAATATTACCATTTTCCACCACTAACTGTGTTTTGTTGTGAAACATCATGTGGTTTGTCAAAAAACTTCCACAGTAAAAAAATCCCGAGTCGGAAACGTCCACATTTACAATCTTCAGGGAAGAAAATGTTTTGTTCACTGACATCTCTACATGATTCTTCTTAAAGTCATTAAAATATATGGAGTGCGCTGGTTTTTCTCCCACAAATTGAGTAGCAATGCAAAGCGGCAGAGAATTGTTTGAGTGCTTGAACCAAGCGATATAACTGGGCTCTTTTAATATGTTTGAACACAGAAGAGAGACAGTAGTTCCCCTCTTCACTGTTTCCACAAAAGATAAAGACGCTCGTTTTACAAAGATGACACCTGAAAATAACATATAATGTCATGTCATAGGAAAAAAGTGGAAGACAGTGATTCAGATTTGAATGGAATTTCCATTTTGCATTTAAATTGCATCAAAACACTGTATTGCATCACATCTAAAAGCACTTCCTATGATTTCTATGTAACTGTTGAACTCAAAAGAAGATATTATGAAAACGACATCCACATTGGATATCCTTGAAAAAACTGCATAAAGGGTAAAAATTAAATATAAAATGCCTTTATGTTCCACAAATAAGAATGAAAGTATGTTACACAGGTTTGGATATATATTCAACTAATTTTTTTTTTTTTTTTTAAGAAAATCAAATATTTTATATTTTTCATTGTCTCACTTTTATTAGCAAACATCATAAAGGTCATACCTAGGAGCGTCAGAAGATGTGTTGCAGAAAAAATCATGTTTACGTTCCAGCCAAATCATCTCAACTGAGAGGAATCAAATTCAGCTTTATTTATTTGAAGGGGGTGTGGCTTTTACATGGTGTTTGCGCCACTGTATTAAAGCAGACTGTACTATAGTATACACTTTATAGAACTCATAATAAAAAAAAGTCAAAATAATAGGATGGACATGTAAATAAATAACCAGGTAATTATTGTTCAATCTATTATTTGTCATCATCCAAATGACGAAGCATAACAACAGACCTGAATGCCTACCTTATGTTACATAATTTTCTTTGAACATTCACAAAACTAAAGCTAAAGGTCAGCCGATAGGTGGAGACATTTCTGTCATAGTGCCATAATTAATTTTTTATGAGCATGATTTTGTGGGCTTGCAGAGCTGGCAGTGAGGTAGGCCTGTAAGCAGTAGTATAAAAAGTTGTATTATTTTATTATTAGGTAACACTTTATTTCGATAGTCCACTTTAGACATTCTACTAGCAGTAACTTTGCAACTACATGTCAATTAGCAGTCATTAGAGTATTAGTAGATTGTCTGCTTAACACTTTATTTTGACGGGTCAACAACATGCAGCATACTGACTATGACCCTATAACCCTAAACCTACCCTAAAAATCTACTCTGAGAGTTAGTAGACATGTAGTTGTAAATGCATGACAATTAATTTACATGTAGTTTAGAAAGTTGCTTATAGTTAGTAGAATGTCTAAAGTGGATTATCAAAATAAATTATTATTATTATTATTAATACTGTATAATCCTTTATCAAATGCAAATTAAATGAAGAAACCTGTGGTAAGTAGTGCAATATCTGCAATACTGAGCACAGTTTGTGAATACATCATATTTACAGCATTATTCAATAACTTGTATGTAGCTTATTAACCTTTTTTTTCCAGAAATATGTGAACATAGTGATTATAGACCAACCACATCTCAAACCACACGGCCATGTTCAAACAGCCTTTTATCATATAAAGCGGCAGGGGTTAGAAACAAATAATGGTTTCCTGTAGAGAGTGACAGGAAGTAGCAGTTCAGAGGACCAACACGCAATGATTGAGCTTTAGTTCGCTTTTTAGATCAGCAATAGTTGTTTACAGTTTACCACAACATTAGTGATAAATCTACATATCACTAAAAATATTTCATGGTCTCACAAGTGTGTAGCAAATGTGTGTACAGAATGCCTTCATTACATATCAACCATATAAACAGTGTGTAGTGTGTGTGTGTCGAATTGTGTTTAAATGTATATTTAATCATATTTAAATATGTGAACCTGTGTTTAGTGACCTCTCAATTAATTAATATGAAAATCTTTGGAGAGAAGTAAGAAACGCTCTCTCTCTCTCTCTCTCTCTCTCTCTGTTGTCTGATGTTGGTAGAAACAGCTTCACAACACTTTAGACACTTGTGGTTTCGGACTATGAGCCACATAAAAAAAAAACTGCAACAAAGTAAGATCAAGAATGGAAAGAATGAGAGCCCTCATCAGTCCTCGCACCCTTGCAGCTAAAACTTTCCATTGAACCATTTATGTTGAAGGTGTGAGAGTGACTAACTAAACAGCATTTCAGTGAAGTTTGGCCTAAAGCATGGCTGGTTGTAGTAAATAACAGGACTACAGTATAGTGTGGCCATTTCACAATCTCCCAAATGGTATTGTTTTTTAAAAATTATTTACAAATCAGGACATTTGGACATTTATAATCAGGTGGAGGTGTTCTGCTGCAACACGCCTCATCATAAGAATGATTTCAGCACCACGGACAGAGACGCATTATATTTGCTACATTTTGTACTTTAAAAGGAATTTTTCACCAAAAAAAGATAAATAGCGCCACATTGTACCATGTCTTCAAATGCTAATATTCAAATGCCAGTTTGCATTTTCACCCAGCGTATTTGACTAGTTTATTGTGTCCTGCAATGCAAATGAAATCGCATTAAAATGTTTTTAATTCATCTTAGTAATGTTATGTACCACATGGGGAGTTTGATGATTGATTTACTTTTCAGAAAATACATGGCTATAATGTCAAACTGATACCTTTATCTTGTTTGTCATGCTTATTTGACTCATACTAGATGAAGCATTTAATGTGTTTTTAAGCGTCAAAAACACCTACAAGTAAAATAATGAGTCCTTAGAACAGCTCAGTTAGTCATAATAATTATGAGACAGATTATCTTATTTGTTTTTTAAAGGTCAGTTTTAGCACAGAGCAGAGGATGTGACAGTAACTGGGGCTCCAGCCAGAAGACAGAGTGTAAGCTGCATCACTTCCTGTAGAGGACTGACAGAGAGAAGCAGCTCAGTACAGAGTGAGAAGTGTTGATGTGAACTTCAGCGGACCAGCTATGACATTCACCTATATATAAACTATAAAATACAGACATGAATATAGTACTTCACAAGTTGAGTAAATGTAAAAATGTAAGTCAGCACAAACACACACAAAAAAAATTTAAATAAATAATTGTATAAGAAAAATTCTAAAAGAAACAATCACTTAAAATAGTTTTTAAAGGTGTATTAACAGTTATTTTTGATTAGCTAAATTAAATATTTGTTGCAATTATTATTGAAAATAAAGATTTCAAAAAAGGTGCAAGGGATTATGAGACGTTTGTTTGCACTTGTAAACTGTGTGTGTACCTTTGTTCATGCATTGCTCGCGCACATTGTGGTTTGAGCATTTTCCAACCACAGGACTGACCTCTTGCTTCTGTTTTGAAGCCCCTTTCTGAATTAAAACCACAAAAACATCCTTTTCAACAAACAAACATTTCTACGTAATAATAATAATAATAAAAAAAAAACCCTACTCAGTGTGTGTGTTTGTGTGTGCGTGCGTGTGTGTTTTTGTGACAAATGAGGATACATCTGTATAATGACACGGGTATGACATACTGTAGGTATTACAAGGAAAAATGACTTTTCAAGACATTACCCTATGTCCTCACTTTGCTTATAAATCACACAGAATTAGGTTTTTTGAATATCTAAAAATGCCTGTAGTTTCCTGTAAGGGGTAGGGTTAGGTGTAGGTGTAGGACAATAGCACATACAGTCTGTATAGAATAAAAACCATTATGCTTATGGAATGTCCTCGCTTTTCACAAAAACGTGTGTGTGTGTATAAATATATATATACCCTAAACTAAAACATTGACAATATACATGTTTATGCATGTTAAGTTACAGTCTTTATCTTACCTACAATATGCATCATGTGTGCAGTATAAATGCATCCCATTGATTTTAAGACATTTACAGTAAAAAACAAACAAACAAAAAAAGTTTGTAATGATATAGTTCATTCTGGACATGCAACAATGCAGTTTGCATTAGCAGTAAAGTACAGAGTTTAGATTTTTAAGTAAAGATTTTTTAAAGTTTTTCTAACATAAAAAGAGATACAAAATTAAAATGTTTTTGAAACACAATTGATTTAATATATTATTATTATTGAGTGTTTATTACGGGCTACTGTTATTTGTTCAACTGCAGACTTTCAAATGCTGACCTTCTATAGAACACAAAAAAAGAGGCCACTCTGTATTACAGGCCTATGGTAGGACATCGCCTCATCATTTCTCACGTTGTACTGAGGGGCTTCTTCCTGTCTCCGTTTCTGCAGGAAATGATGCTCTTCTTTGCTCGCTTTCTAACTTGAGTCCCGCCATTGCAAAGTCACACTCCTGTGGTTAAGAACAGACATCTCAATAAAAACATTCTAACTTCAAAGGTGAGATTATCACAAACAATAAAATCGGTTTTAGAAAAACTAAAATAGCTTAGGGATTTTCCATCTTACAGACCAATTTCTGTCTGTAACGGTCTGTGAGTTTAATTGTTCTCACGTTTAGATATGATTTTTAGCACTGAGAACATGACCTTATGAAGTTCATAATTGATTAATGCACAATGCGTTGCAGTGTTGTCGAGCGATCAAAAAGGAATATAGACAAATAATTATCACATACTGCCCCCTACTGGTACTTGGCACTGCTGCCAAAATCCCCCCGACCAAGCAGAAAACAAACCAAAAAATATACTTTCCTTTCATGAACATAATTTCTCTTTATTATTTTATTTAATATTATTATTATTATTATTATTATATTTTATATTGTATTGTATGCTGCAATAAAAACTGTATTATAGCTTTGTAATTCTGAAATCATGATTTCGGCAATCATTTTGAAGGCTGAAATAGAGCTTTTTAAAGAGCTTTTCTGGCTGATTTAATCCATAAATGTTAGTTTTGTTGTTTGAAATTGTCAATTTCCTGTAAAAATTGGAAATGAGTGTATTTAGGTTCATTTAGCAATGTTACATTTCTTATTTATTTATTTAGGAAACAGTTCCTATAGATGTTACCATGTTTTACCAAGTTGTAGTAAAAATATAAAAGAAGTGAAATGGGAGCTTGAGTGCTATAAGACTGTCATTTATGAATGCTGTTTTAAACTAATTTAAAAATATATATATTTTTTATTTTAAAATAAAAGTTGCAATTGTAATGTAACTACATAAACAGTCTAGAGATGGTGATTTCTTAAGTATTAAGTATAAACAAGCTTTTTGTGTGGCCACCTGAGGTTAACTTCAGGTCATACGCAATAATGGCAGTAATATGTTTTTTTTTTGTTTTTTTTTTCTGCAGTGCAAATATGTGGTATTCAAGGCATTCATACATTTTGCTGTTTGCATCATTTGCATAAATTTGTTATTCATAGTTTGAGTCTTTTCAAACCACAATGACATCTTTTCATGCCTTTGTTTCAAAACCACACAAATAGTATTGTTAACAAAACATTTTCCATTATCAAAAGCAACATTAATAATGATTATAAAAATAGAACTGTCTGTACATGTAACTTTGTGTATGTATGTGTGTTTTGTAAATTCATTGACATTTTACTTTCAGTGTCTTTATTGCAGTTTTTGAGGAACTGAACTTATGACCAAGATTTAGTTTGATGCTTGATGTTTGATGCTTGATTAATACATGGTTGTTTGCAGAGATGTGCTTCTACATGCAGTTTCGCTTTTGTTCTATGAACTCAGGCCACAAAGCTCAACCTGCAAGAGTGAAAATAAACCAAACCTCAGAAAAGAGCATGCATTTATGTGGTCAAACATTTCCTGAGACTGTACTTTTAATATTGTAGTAAATTATTCCCATAGTGAAGATCACTAATATGCCAGGGGGTGTTTTCAATGCAGATAGAAAAATTTACAAGAAATAAATAGATCTCATATAGATCCTTGAAGCTATTGTGTTAGTTTTAGCCATTAGTAAAATAAATTACGATAAATAATTTAACACAAAAGAACATAATTTATAGTAAATATGATAATATCGTAATCTTAGCACTATGGACAAGGACTTGCAAACTTATATCTTTCACTGCTTTACATACAAACTTTGAATTCAAATTATTAAAAATGTACAGTATTTTCTGGCTAATATGCCATAATTGCAATGAATAATTAACTAAATTATGTGGTAACAGCAAAGTTAAAGGCGGTGCCGATTTGTACATTTTTTGCACTTAACCTAATACTTATCTTATACCTAATTCATACGTAATTTAAAAATGCAATTAAATATTATATATATATACTGAAGAATTATATAGAATGTAGAATTATTACCAGCCTTTTTTTCACTTAAAACAGAGAGACATAAAATAGGATTGTTTAACATTTTACATTTAAATACATACTTATTTCAGGTTAAGAAGTAAAACCAACTTGCGCATCTTTTATTTTGAGCTCCAAAGAGCAAAAACTCATCAAAGAAAGCATTAGGTAAATTACATTCACATTATATTTACAATAAATTACATTGGCAATTGAATTGGCATTATTTGGAGGCGAACGTGAAACATACTAAATGAAATAACATTTTAAATATAATCGTTGAAATAATGTATAGTTAATTTGACATTTATTATGACTAAATGTTGTTTTTAACATGTCTGTAAACCAACATTCAGAGCAAACCCACACCTGTGCACTTTGCTCTCCTTGAGTGACACAATTTTGTACAGTGTATGTTGTCCTATATAAAGCACAGCTCAAAGTTGCTTTCTTCACAGCACTGTGTGATGAGTTCTTGATCTCTGGCGCTCAAATTAATAGACGCGTAAGTCGGTTTTACTTCTTAACCTGAGATAAGTTTGTATTTAAATGTAAAATGTTAAACAATCCTATTTTATGTCTCTCTGTTTTAGGTGACAAAATGGCTGGTAATAATTCTATATCTATATCTAATTATTCAGTCTGTATGTGCAAACTGTCTTTCAAGTTTCTTTTAATATACAGCACAAATTCAAACTGACAGAAATTGCAATTTCTATAAACTACATTGATTGTTAAATACAACTTATTTGTGTGGAATTATTTAATTATGTATGTGTTAAACATTACAAGATCTGGAAATATATATATAAATGTCTATCTTGAATGCAATGGAAGTTAATTTGGATAAAAGAATCTGGCATCATTTATTTTTATTATTACTTGGAAAAATCACACAATTTTAAAGTGACTTGCTTTTGGAAATCAATATTCTATCCATGAAATAGAATATTGTATATTTCTACTGATACCATAATTATTTCCCTTCAGTCGGTCACTACGAGTCACGTCGGTGGCCGACAAATCGGGATCTCCCCAGAGAGACCATTCTACTTGTGTAAGTAGTCTACTTGTGTAACAAAACAAGCCAATGGGCATTGGCATGCACTGATTGCATCCAGCTGTAACTGATCACTGTGTTAGTATAAGGCTGCATCCGAAATCGCTTACTTCCCTACTATATAGTACGTGAAAAACAGTATGCGAGGCGAGTAGTATGTCCGAATTCATAG
>JAUCMS010000127.1:7387940-7411135 GCA_032357445.1 Enteromius radiatus | reverse complement strand
CTATTCCAAAGAAATCATGAAATTTTTGGGTCTTAAATTTTATTTGTTGAGGTCTTAAAAAGGTCTTAAAAAGCATTCAATTTCACTTTTAAAATGGTGCAAGAACCCTGTTTCCAACTCAAATTGTTGTAAATTTTACACGTACATAAGGTTGATTCGTTTTCAAAGCAGACTCTTGGCAAATTTATTTTAGAGGTGAAAAAAGTAAAAAAATAAAAATGAAAAAGTTCTATAAGTCATTTCAAGCAAACATGGAAACTAGATTTTTTTTCTAAGCATGGTAGATTGTTAAGACTAGTCTAGGTTTAGAATAACATTTAATGTTAATTAAATATATAAAAATGTATAATAGCAAACTTTCCACCAGTGGATTTGAAGTGTGGTGTCAAAACAGGCCGTTGGTTAACCAATGAAAGGCCATCTGACAACATTTTCAAGCAACTCAAATGACGTTTTCCATTATTGTAAAGGTTCAACTTTTCTGAGCAGGGTTAGGTTTAGGTCATAAGTTCATACGAATTGGCAACTCATAAAATACGTACGATTTATCAAATATCATATGAATTCATACAAGTGAGGTCGTAGGTATTTGTATGAATATGTATATTTGAATGAACTTTGTAAAATATGTACAAATCTCTGTTGAAGCAGTTCTCATTACTGCATAATTCAGACATTTAACTTTGTTTGCAAGAGACGAGAACATGTTTGAAAAAAAGGAAATGCCAGGGTAGCCATGTACTTCTCCCATGAACCAGAAATGGGATCATTTATTCCAATAAGGAGACAGTCATGAAAGCACATTACGTTACGTGAAAAAAAAAAAAAAAATTGCATTATTATTCCATATTATTCATCTGGAGCGATATGTTATATATTACATATGATAAGATGCTGATTTCATCAAAAGACCTGGTCTTCCTTCTGGTCAGGATCATCTTTTCTCAGAGAGCAATAACAGATGGAGAACAGCCATCTTTTGCAATTCTTTTTGAATTCATGCAGTACCAAAAAGTAATTGTGGTGATGATAATTAAAAGAAGGAATGTTCTAACAATAGAAAGAATCACAAAATTCATCATCTGTTCTCCTGAATCAGCACCTGAAAATAACAAAATGGTGGATATAATGTTAACACCAGTGTTGGGGTTAATGCATTACAAGTAACGCGAGTTGCGTAATAACATTACTTTTTCCAGTAATGTAACTAGTAAAGTAATGCATTACTTTTTAATTTTAGAGTAATATAACTGTACTATAACTACGTTTTCCAAAAATAATGTTGACTGACAAGTCTCCTGACCTCATGTTGGGAGAAATCAGAAATACAGTGTGTGAATACAGTGTAGTTCTAGACTAAATGTGAATGTGCATTAATTCATCTCACTCTCAAAAAACAGATTTAGTGTTTATCAAAATGAATTAAAACAAACTCATAATATGACGCAAACCAGCTTAATTAAAAATTAAATTACACAAATATATCTATTTTATTAACCAGTGTCTTTGCTGCTGACCTTTGATGATCCAGTTCAACCATACTTACAAGAAAAACTAACTATTGTGTTTCATCGGGGGTTTTTTAGCGCTGGAGAGTATTGAACTTCTCCTGTATTTTACTTTACAGATGTGAATTTACTTTTTCTTCAGCCTGAGGTTTATTCATGACACTTTTTGGTGTGCTTTTACCTTTGTTTTTAATATAAGAAGTTATATTTATAGCAAACATTTATAGCTCTGCTCATATTTAAAAAGTAACACAAAAGTAACAATGCATTACTTTCCATAAAAAGTAACTAAGTGACGTAATTAGTTACTTTCTTAGGGAGTAACGCAATATTGTAATGCATTACTTTTAAAAGTAACTTCCCCCCACACTGGTTAACACACGGTAAAAGTGCAGCTTTTTTTTTTACCAGTTCTTGAAGATGAAGAACATACCTATAATGTCCAGTTCGGGGCCGTTCCAAAACAGTATCTCCCCACATGCAGCAATGGTGCAGTTGTAAGTCTCAGCTTCAGAAAGTTTGAGGTCTTTCTTAGAGAAGCTGTAGCCGCATTGACGTATTTTAAAACCAGCTTCGAAGCTCCACTCACACCGACCAATACTCGTTCCATGTAAACCAATGAATCTAGGCCCAGATTCTTCTGATTCCTGTATGATCCAGTACACACTCTTGTTTGCTACACAGTTTTGATTTAAAACGGTGCAGGTAAGACTCACTGAATCTCCATGATGTGCTGGAATTAAAGCAGGTTGTTGTACAGTGTAGCTTTTCACCCCTGTATGGAAATGTCATTTTTGTGAAAGATATTATTGACACTGCATTCAAATATTGTCTTTTGCTTTTAAAAGTTAGCATTTAAATAATAGGTTTACTACCACTATAAATATTAAGGGTCACTTTATGCACACTTTTAAAATAAGGTTATTTATTGATATTTATGGTTGCATGAAGAATATTAAATACCCAATGATCCTTTTTATTTCACAAAAGGTATGTTCTTGTTAGGATAACTGAGACTGAGATCACTTGCATATCATTGCTCTTTTGTTGATTTTGATTGCTTCCATTGTCCTCTTTTGTAAGTCGCTTTGGATAAAAGTGTCTGCAAAATGACTAAATGTTTAAGAACTGTTCTGGTTATCTACTGCATTGCTGCCAAAACTCCCTTTTAAAACCTTGATGTAACTCAAAATAATTGTGCTACGCATGCCTCTGTAACATTAACCCAGCCCTTGTGTGCACCTAAGTGTAGGAAACATCAGAAAATATGTGAACAGTGAATCGTTTGTGGGTAGGATGCAGTGCTGTCGTGATCATCACAAAATACATGGTACAGTATATAAAAATATATATATTATAATTACCTTCAACTATCAACTCTGTCCCTTTGACAAACTCCATAACATTTGAATAAGCACTTCCACAGTAGTATGTTGCAGAGTCTGAGAGCTGTATGTTTCTTATCAGCAAATGATGCACACCCTTGTCTTTCTGCACAGAGAAGCGTGAACTATTCCCGAAATTATTGTAAAACCGGGCTTTGCTTTCATACCTGTATATGGTGGAGATGAGCCTGGGATTCTTTCCAAGCTCATGCTTGTACCATGAGAAGTGCATGTCCATTTGGCTTTGGTAAAAGCAAGACATATTAATGGTTTCTCCCAGTTTGGCAAACACAGGTGGATTATTCAGATGTGAAGCAGTAAGGCCTAAACAAATATAAGCAAAAAAATGTTTAGCTTGAATGAATGTAAACACAGTAAAGTTCTGATATGCATGACCGTTCAACTCACCGATTACAAAGAGAAGCATATATCCGAAGATGATCATATCTGGACGGATTTATCCTGAGTTAATAAGAAGCAGGTGAGCAATGACAATGAGCATCGCCAGAGATGCAATGAATGATATGAGCAACCAGAAGGATGTGTTAATGTCAAAAAGAGCGGTGTCAGATTTTTTTTCCACTCATCTTTTCCTTCAGAGAAAATTTCTTAATCAACTTCTAATTCTCAGACAAATAATTGCACAAGTAATAACAGCAGCCACCATCAGTATACATTTATATATATATATATATATATATATATTTATATATATATATGTTTTAAAAGAAATATGTTAATCATTTCCAAAAACAAAGACATAAAGGCAGTGTGCTAGTTGTGGTTTTCTGCTGGCCATGTGGTAACTTGACCTTCTTAAGTTCTAAGAAACTGTTTCTTGACTGCACACCAAATAAAGAGAAATCATCAAAACTGTGCACTCATCAAAATTGCTGTATTATTATTTGTGTGTGTGAAGACAGCAGACAGTGTAAATATCTTGAAAATCTCACTTAGATGGACCTGATACTAAACAAGAACAAAACAAAGGATAGACTGAACTCAAATGTGTGATCACCACAACTACTTGCTCTGGATCTATAGCCATGTGGCTTCACAGGTACACATCACATCAGCTTCTTAGTACAAACTGTGAAAGGCTATGGAATATAGGATAATGTGGAAGGTCACTATGTCCTAAAAAGTATTTTATTTTTAATGATTGTAAATATAAAATAAAGTAAATTCCATACATGTGCACTTTGGATGGGTTCAATGAAGAGCACAAATTCCAAGTATGTTACAGTTACAGTTATAAGGGTGCTTTTTAATTGGCTGGTCAATACCTACATTGATCTCATGTTGATAAACATTTGACAATGTGGGAACATCACCCAATATAGAAGAAAACTATATTCACCAAATATAGAAGGCGTTTAACAACATCTTCCTTATTAGTGTTAAGATGTGCTAAGAAACTTGACAAATTGGCTAAAGTTTCAGAATTAGTCAGTCAGGAAGACAATTATACAGTATTGGACTCCATTGAGTCTTCAAGACATCCTGCTTCTCTGCACCTGGACTTTTGTCACACATGACCCCTACTGGACAGATGGAATCCTTTTCCTTTTTTGTGAATATATATAGGCTATATATATCTTTTAATCAATTTCTTCCTTAATTTATACTTTAATCGTTATTATTTTTATAAATATTTTTTCCCTTTTTGTTTATATAAACACTTAATTTATATATTTATTTATATATAGTATATATATATAGTAATTGGGAGAAAAAATAGCTTCACATCATCTCTGGTATGACAAGCTTTTAGCATGTTACGACATACCTATTTTTTTTTGTTTTTTGTCTGTCCTCTATTCTCACAAGGACCCGAAAAAAGTGCCGTTAATGCAGATCCAGGAACAGGAAGCAGAAGACTTTGTTGCCTACTGCAAAAGATCAGATTTGTCATACCACCTTTTTTACCCTAAACTTTACTCAATGATTCACGAGCTGGCACTCCTTCTGAAGTTGGTCATGGAATTTACTCATATCTAACATTTGTTAACCCATCATTACATGAAAACTTAGTCAAAGACGACCACAAACTCTTTAGCAGTTGGAAACTTATATCAGGCAAGAATGTGACCTAATTTCAATGTCAAAACTCCAGAAACTGATAACCTTAATGCCCAGATGTTTTCAAATTGTTTTGAAAGGAAAAGGAGATGCCACACCATGCTAAACATGCTCCCATTGTAATTATTTTGAGACTTGTAGAAGACATCACATTTGAAATGAGGTCATTTACATGCATAAAATTGTTACATTCCTCAGTTGAAACATTTGTTGTTATCTCTATTGTAAATTAAATCATGTGATTTGAAATTCTTTTAGTTTTCATTTTATTCAAATTTTTAAAAATGTCCAAGTTAAAAAATAAATAATATAAAAATAATATAAAAATAAAAAAATCTCCAGAATTTAGGTTGTTGTCCAAATGGCAAAAGACTTGCAACTTGTTTTAGAAGATACATAGGTTTATCTAAGCATATTTGTAAAATTAGATCATATATATATATATATATATATATATATATAAAATGCATGCTAAGCCCTCCATTTTTTCTCCATTCTTTCATGGATGGGGTTTTGGTTCCTTGCCGCCGTCGCCTCTGGCTTGCTTAGTTGGGGACACCTAATTTCTAGTGAATATCGTTTTTTTTTTTTATTACAGAGACCATCTCTGCATTTAATAAATAAATAGTTTAATCTTGTTAATAATGTTCAGTGCTTTGCTACAATCTGTATTGTTAAAAGCGCTATATAAATAAAAGTGAATGATTGATATGTATAGAGATAGAGAGAGGATTACAAATTATGGGCTGACATTATGAGGGCTAAGCATGTATTATAGATATGTAATGGAATATTTACCAAAACAATACTCCCCTTCCTAAGGTACAACTACTGCAACCCATCTCAGTGCACTTGCCCATTTATGAAAATGATGCATAACATAAACACACACATACAATTATTTATGCATGCAGAGATATGTATTTAGAAGAAAATATATGATTCATTTCATTAAGATCACATTTAGTTAATGCATTTAATTAATTCAATAGATAACATTTTCAGAGAAAAATCAACACCAGTTGAACAGTATAGTGCAATGTTTCCATCATCACCGCATATTTTGTATTTGATTATGTTCACTGTAGAGATCTTGTTTTGTTTTGTTCTGTATTGCAGCGATATCAGATATGGATCTGACCCTGACTGGCCTTTTCATTGATAGGTCTACCATAGTGCAGCTGTGCCAAAAGCCACTCCTCCTTATATATAACACATCAATATCACCCACTTAATTTCCTTTTCAGATCTGTTTTGACTCACAGCAGAAATGTTAAATATTTCAGCTGCAGCTTTATTGTTCTTTGGAACAGGTAACATTTTTCTTCTTCTTCTTTTTGTTTTACTGTAAACTACAATTTCATGATTATATACAAAAGATATGGCACAGATTAAAATGGGGATACATTTTAACACAGAAAATGTTGTTTTGTGGTGTGCAATGATTTTACTTTTGCTTTTCAGGTTTTCTCCAAGTAATGTTTTCAGTAGCAAATATACAGACTCATGCAGGAGAAAGAGTCACAATGTGGTGTACACACAACATTCATGTTTCTGGGGATCTGTACTGGTTCAAACAAACAGACGGTGATGTGCCTGTTACTATTGTGCACATGTTATTCACCGAAAGCCTTCAGGATGTTAAGTCAAATTATTTCAACAATTGCACAAAAGATCTCATGGTTATGCGTCTGTTCAGCAAAAATACCTCCCTAACAATTAATGAAGTGAAAATGTCTGATTCTGGCTTCTACTTTTGTGGAGCTGCTGGATATTACATGAAATTTGGCAATGGATCCAGACTTGAAGTGAAAGGTAATCTTTTTGAAGCTCTCTCACTTTACTCTAATCATTATATGCTGTTTATAGCTCTTTTTTCTCATTTTGTTATTAATAGCACACACTGAAAAACATTACAATTTAAAAACCACAATGGCAAATTACTTATCATCGCCAACTGTTTTCACATCAGAGAAATATTACCCAGGAATCTCCAAAATGGGTATGTTTTTTTGTTTGTTTTTTACTCTCACTATTGAAGTTAAAACTACATGTGTTTAATACATAAATATGTTGTTGTTTAATCTTTCTGATTAAATTTTGCGGGAAAATAATTATATAATGCATTCTTTGTGTAATGAGTCATTTTATTTAAATTCTATCCACTCTTTCCAGATCATGAGGAATCATCTACATCTACTGAGGAGTGTCCTGGAGGCATCTATTTCAAACTGACATTTGTATTTGGAGGAATAATTTTTTTCTCATGTATTTTTCCTCTTTGTTTGGCGATTATCAGGGAACACAGAAAACAGAAGCATAAAAAAGGTACCTCTTTAAATATTAGTAAATGGCTTTTTCATTCTCTCATTAAGAGCAACTGATTGTCTTATTCTCTGCTTTGTGCCAGTCACTGAATGTCGAGTTCAACAGCACGATAACAAGGTAGGCTCCACAGACTTAAGTAATCATGGAAACAAGCAAAGCTTTATTTTCTACCAGATCACACTTTCTTTTTTTCTTATTGCAAAGAGCACACTATTTAATTACTTAATAAATAACTATTGTGCCTCTTCTAATAGAATTTTTCAACTTTCAAAAACACATTAAAAGCTTAGTTATTTTTTGTTAATTCGTTTGTATCAAAACTAAAATCTTGCATTAAAATCAGGGTCAACAAAATATGTTGATCTAGGAACACGTTGGACTCCGCAAAATCAGGACGTGCTGTGGTATTACCTATCTTATGATTTCAGATGAACAATTGTATTTTTAATTCTCTTGTTTGTTGAGGATATGGATAGTTGCATTTTCTAGCTTTTGCTGTAGTTTTGGATACTATGGAAAAGGAAAACGGTATCCAAAGGCATTTGATAACTTCAAGTAGATTCTTGACATACTGTACATCTTTGTGCTTCTTTGCAGGAAGATGATTCAGTACAATACTCTGCCTTGAATTTCTCAAATAAAAGACCAAAAACAGCAGGAACACATACTGAGGATACTATTGCTGTGTACACTAATACTTGAAACATGAAACTTTCTGAAATATATTATTAATTTATTATAAATACTAAATAGTACTAATATTTTAAGAAATTCAATTCAGAAATCTGCCTTTCTTTTGCATTACTGTACATAAAAGTTTATTAAAACTTTGTTGCCCTTTAGTTTGACTCCTGATATTAATTTAATTTGACTCTAGTTGTTCTTGAAATCCTTGAATTTATATTTCAATTAAATACCAGTGTTTTATCTCAATTTGAATGTGGCTTAAAGTGTAAAGCTAGTTGTAGCTAATGAATAATTGTAATAATTTTAAGTGTGCTCGCTCAAGACTAAACAGCTCTGCTTATTCACTTTCATACACTGTTAAACCTTGTAAATTCATGGGTCTTTAGAAAATTTAAATCAGGATAAAATCAAGTTTAAAAATTTGCAGGCCAGTTAATGCAGGAATTATCAATAAAATACATGTTAAAAGATACAGTTGAACATGCATTTTTAGTTACTTTTTATTTTGAACTAGTAGCTGTGGACTGGCCTGTTGATTGACAGGCTTGCTATAGTTTGATGTAAGCATAAGCCACACCCCCTCACATAAAAAAGCACATTGATCTTAATTTCCTCGTTGGTTCTAGTCTGATTCTGTACTGCAATGGTGCATATAATAATTTCAGCACTGGTGATCTGTGGCATGGGTAAGCACTACTGCACTATAATTACTTTAATCATGCAAAATTAATGACTGATTAATTCAAGATTGAGTTGTAAACATTCTATACACAGCATTTATTGAGTGCTATCAATGTTCGAATATGCTGTATAATGATTTCTTATTCTTCTGTTGGATTTAGGTGCTCTTACAGCTGAAGCATCTCAGTTAACCAATATCACAGCTCGGCCAGGAGCTAGCGTGACTATTTGGTGTAAACACAACTCAAATATTGGAAGTTTCATACACTGGTTCAAACAAGCAAACAGTGATGTGCCTCTTACCATTTTATACAAGATGGTACCCTATGAGACTGAAGTGAAGGAAACATATTTTAATGGGTTTGGACCAAACCGTTTTGTGCTGTCTCTGAACAGCAAATACACATCCCTAACAATTGTACATGTGGAAACTTCTGATTCTGCTCTGTACTACTGTGGTTGGCAAAGCTGGCCGATGACATTTGGTGATGGAGCACAGCTAGACATTAAAGGTAATACTTCTTTTCAACAGCACTTTTGTAGAACAGCTTGCACACTTTATGTGCAGTAAATTCTTATTATTTCCAAAATGCTTCTGTGATGGTGTGTGGATTTTCTAAATGACTCTTACATTTAAAGTCTTCATTTATTGCACAGAGAAGAGTGATACACCACTGCAAAATAAAACAGAAAATACAAAGAAAGGTGTTTATTATCTAATTTCTTTAATGTTAAAAAAAAAAAAATCTTATGCAATAATGCTTTTATCTAGATTGTGGTGTGTTAATGTAAAATGTGATTTGATTTTAACAGATCTGAACAAGAGCATGCTTTCTACAAGAGACTGTTCTGAAAACATCTTTTATAAGCTGACATTTATTTTTGGTGGATTTATTGTTCTTCTCGTCATCATTCCACTCATTATGCTCATCATTAAGATATGGGGCAGAAACACGCAGGGAAAAGGTAACAGCTGTTCATCTATTCAGTTCAAAGGTTTTACTTATATTGCTGTATGGACACAATTTAAAGTAACTGTGCAGTGAAATAATAGTAAATAATAATAAAAAAAACTGTACTTTTATTTTGTTTCCGTTACTGTTGCCGCAGATGCTGATCGCCATGAAACACAACATCATGAGGTAAACTAATTGTTATAATAAAAATGTCCATTTAACAATAAAGTAAGTTATGCAACATGTATTAACAAAAATGAATGTGCAATTGAAATTAAAGAGTGAGTCGACCGGTGCTCAAAACTATTATAAATACACAAATCTCTGCTATTGAAAGAAGTTACAATGATGATGGTTTTTTGCATGCAGCTTGTGGTCGTGCTTCTCTTTTCTGTTTAGCTCTAATCACGTCTTTAAAAAAACAGCATGGTTGAAATCTCTCTGTGAGGATCCTACTCTTGCGCAGAATATTGTTCAGTCTTTAGGAAATTTAACATTTTCTTAACATTTTACATAAAAAAATAAGACAAAAAAGTGATAAAGTAAAGCTTGGCTAAAAAGTATCTTGATTTTACTTTTGAAAGTATCAAACCAGCAACAATATCTGCCAAATAAATAAGTAAAATCACATTTTGTGACTATATCCTAACGATCATCCCGATCATCAGAATTAGCAATTAATTATAATTCTAACAGCAGAGAATGTATTTGTATACTAAAAAGTCTATTGTCAAGTTTTTTTTTTTTATTTATGTAGTGCTTTTAACAACTGAACTGAACTATATATGTATATGCATGCATGAGTGTGTGTTTTGCTTATATGATTTTCTGAATGATTTTTAAATTGTATAAGTAAAAATGTCAAATTAAAATGAATTAAATAAAATGTCTTTAAATACATCTTTCAATCTGTTGCAGGAGCCTTATTCGTCCGTGTATGCAGCTCTGCAATTCTCAAAACACAAACCCAGAAGAGCAGACAGAAATACAGAGGATACAGATGTTGTGTATTCTGCCACTAGCCTACACGGTTAAATATTGTAGCGTACTGTAATGTTTAAAAGGCTATGTTTATCAAGACTCTAATATTTATACACTATTGCTAATGCTATATATTTAAAGTATATGTGAGCTCTGCAATGTTCAGTATTTTCAATGCAGTAAAAGTTGTAAATATTAAATGCATTTGAAAGTTCTAAGAATTAATTTATATCTGTTCATGTTCTCTGTAAATAAGATAATATAAGCAAGCCCTCACCTTGGGTTGTGAATGATCTCATTTCCTATACAGACCCTGACAGGAAGAAGCTGTTCAGTGTAGAAAGAGACGTGCTGAGGGGAACTCGTGTGGAACAAATGACAAAATTCTAAATATACACAACAAAACTGTACTAAGTAGAATTATTATTAACTATGCACACATTTAACAAAAATGTAGTACTTTGTCAGCAGCAGCAACAGTCTCACCTGACCATTATGAATAAACTCATGTGCATTTTAAAGAAAATGCACATTATTTAAATATATTTTAAATGTGAGTAAATTATGTTTTAAAAAAAGACACATAAAGGCTTTCTAAAATGTTTGTGTGCCAGTGTGTGCATTTGTTAGTACATGAGAGCGTCACAGTTTGACTGTTTTCCACCCACCAGACTGACCCCCAGCACATCTCTCAACCACACAATCATCATCACACTACATGCCTTTCACACAACTTTCCATAACCACAGACAAAATACCCCTTGTTTTTAAGTGAGGTGTTAAGTCACAGATGACAATAACTTAAAAAACAAAACACACATTTATTATGAAATTGCCATGGAAATAAACTTAAAATTCTAAAATGTAATATTAATATCTCATTTAAATGTCTAAATACATACATATTTTTAAAGTGAAGTGAACGTAAAAATTAAATTTCAAAATTGACTTTCAAAAATGTAAATTGTTGTTGTGTGCAGAAGCTGCATTCTCTTAAATTGGTGTCTAAATGACAGAAATGAATGAATGCACCTTTCAAAAGTAGCTTGTTCCCAGCCAGGCT
This sequence comes from Enteromius radiatus, assembly GCA_032357445.1. Taxonomy (NCBI): domain Eukaryota; kingdom Metazoa; phylum Chordata; class Actinopteri; order Cypriniformes; family Cyprinidae; genus Enteromius; species Enteromius radiatus. The sequence goes on along the minus strand of JAUCMS010000127.1, from coordinate 7,399,464 downwards.
CATTTATAAAATCAAAACTTGTTTCATGATTAATATGATCTGTAGGAAAAATTAAAAAATGATGGTGATATTGTACCAGGACATTTTTGAAGTGTCTCTCTCAATGCAATTATATCTCAATGCACTGTTAAAGTGTGCAACTGCATGCATACCACATGTTAGTTCCTTTCACACATTGACTATTGGTTTCCGAAACAGACTTATGCCATAAATACAATGACAATGAATTTGATGCACATCGCTCAGGTTGCGGTCAGCTATTGTTTCTGAAAGTAACATAGATTAAACGAGCGGCCTTAAGCGAGCTTAGGTCTCTGTGGGTAAAAGTTTCCATATCATCTTACTGCAGTGAAACACAAGCATTAAGGCGAAGTGCAGACAGCTATGATCTGGCTATATTTAGAGCATCTCCTGCAACATTATCAAGCAACCCTACATAAATAGTGATTATTCACCATGACGCACCTCTGCAATATACTAAATCACTTGCTTTTTTTCAGTGATTTAAAATTTGACACATGCTAATTATAGTACTTTAAGATTCTAACAGTTTAAATAGATGTCCTTTTTTAAGGCGCAAGTTGAAGCAAAGTATTCAATATAAAATATTTCTCAAAGAAATACATTGCCCATTTGTATAATCAAATATTAATTTGCTTTCATCTAATGTTATTTGTAACCCACAAAATCACATCACCTACAGGAAAGATGTTCAACCCTGTTTTTGGAGGGCCAGTATCCTACAGAGATTAGCTCTATAACCAGCTTTAACACACTTTCCAGGCCGTCTTTAGAGGATGCATTTCAAGATAGGAAGACATCACATTCTAATCCAAAGTTAGCTTCACTTTCTGTCTTCTGAGATACTTTCATCTGATTGATTTTTGAAGACAGCACAGATGTATCCTTCACTGCCTTTGATCTCCCACAATCATGTGTGTTTCATTCTGTGACAGTTAAGCTAAGGAAAATTATTAAAAGTCTGAAAAGATGTGGTTTGTGGTCAGATCTGACCAACTTTTTCCACTTCAGTTGTGTTTAATAAGGGTTGGAGTGAAACTCTACATGACTGTGTCCTTCCAGGAACAGGTCTGGGCATCCCTACAGTAATGTTACTAAATGAGGAAACTGCTAGTATATAAGCTTAGACTTTTATTTGCATTAAAATAACTTTGAGGGAACCTGACTGATGAAAGCACTGTACCGTATGTAGCGCTGCCAACTGCTTTCAACTGAAAGTAGCTAAAACTGACAGCTAAATGTCACTAGATGACATCATAGTGACAAACTGATTGATCTATGTCAAGATAAATATAGATCAGTGGGCAAGATGAGAACTGAGATAAGCTTTGTCATAGAAGTTGCTATATTTGCCCCCTAACTTTTGAAAAAGTCTCAAAGGGGGTGGGGAAGTCACTCAATCTACAATTATGCTACAAAATTGCTAAATTGGCAACAAAATGTATGACTAGTTGTTGTGTAGCAGTGTGACAGCAAGGCGGCGTTTTGAGCCTTTGTTTTTCCAATGGCTGCACATAGAGAGCACCAGTTTATTATAGTTGAGATGTGTTACAATACAATATTGTTAGTGGACATGTTCTAAGGGTTAAATAAATCAATTAAGCATCAAAAAGCATACAAAGTGTGTCCAATAGCCATACCAGGCTTTATTATCTTGAAGGGATCATTACTGGATGAGCGACTGTACAACATGTTCCCTGTATATCTAGACGACATATAAATGTAATTGTGTGAGTATGATGTTATTAAAACAATGACTGGTTAGCTATAAAGTTGATCAGATCATTTGTTTTCTTCTGAGCTTACTGTGTAGCAGAAAGAAAAGGTCAGGAACTGCTGAAAATTAGAGCTCTCAGGAATAAAAGAATTAAAGTACTAGTTGATCATTAGGAGACACCAGACAATTCACAGAGGCTCCAATCATGAGAACAAAAGATCTCATCACATGTTTTACGTCTTGGGTCAGAAGGCCTGAATGGAAAAATGACAACAGCCAATCAGAAAGGCAAGTCTTGACTCCCCTAAACCTAGATGTGTCACACCCACAAACACTTACAAGCACTCCATATGTTGTTGCCAAATGCACAGAGGACCTCAACTATGTTTAAAGTACTTCTGATATTTTTTCTACCCTTAAGGACAGGTGTGTTTGTTGTGGAAGAGAGATTTGTTCTGCAAAGTCAATTCTCACCTTACAATATTGAGGAAACTGTTTTTCTGAGCTGTTCTGATGACACTGTGTGTGCTTTTTCCTTCTCAGGCTTCATCGCATCTGCTGCTGTAGTTCAAAAGAAAGTCCTGGAGACCTTCACTGCAGGCGAAAACATATCTTTAGAGTGCTTGATATCTGAAAACCATGAAAACTATTTCTCTTGGTTCAAGCAATCTCTGGGAGAAGCTCCAACATGCATCCTCAGTCTCTATGCTGGCACTTTAACACCAACATTTTATGGAGACTTCAAGAATAATAAGAGATTTACAGTTCAAAAGCAAGGAAATCTTTTTGTTCTAACCATAAAAGATGCAAAACCATCGGATACTGGAATCTATTACTGTGGTGCCCGGGACTATGATCTTATAACTTTTAGTAGTGGGCTGTTTCTAAACTACAAAGGTAAGCACTCAAATCGCTTGTCCTGAAGAAGAACATCTAAATAATAACATTTAAATAATGTAACAGTTTTGTAATTTCAGGTGTAAATACAAGACATCATTATATTAAGCAGTTTTTGTCTGCAATGGACTCGGGTACTCCGGGAAACGAGCGTGAGTTTAACCCGGGAGACTCTGTGGATCTTCATTGTTCAGTTCTCACTGAGAAATCTATAGGAAATCACAGCATCTACTGGTTTAGACAGGAATCTGGAGATACACAACCAGGAATCATTTACAAGCATGGAAACATAAATGATAAATGTAAGAAGAGCTCTGAGAAAGATTCACATGTACAGTCCTGTATCTACAATCTCCCCATGAAGCAGCTCAATTTAATGGATGCTGGGACTTACTACTGCGCTGTGGCCGTGTGCGGAGAGATACTGTTTGGAAATGGAAGTAGGCTTGAAATTGGAGGTGAGAAAAATGCATTTGATAAAGCAAATCAAAATTTCAATTGCAGTTTAAACATTACGACTTTTTTAAATCTTAGAACCAATTTCTGAGTTCACCTGGACTGACTTAAAGGTCCCAGTTTTGGTAGCTACAAATATCTTGTGGTTGGTGATCATCGCTATCCTTCTATGCAAGAGAGTACAAAAACGACAAAAAGCATTTTCTGGTAAGCCATTTTCATATCATGTATTAGCAGCAGAATATTAAATATATTAGAATGAGAATATTTATTGTATGATAATATTGATTACTGATTTTATGATGAATTCTGATTTTATCACTGAGATATGAGAGAAGTTTATTTTGGAGCACATGGTGCAAAATATACATGTCCGTTTTAACATATAAAAACGTGCAGATATTAAGATTTTATATACGTTTAAAAACTCACAGATGACTGCAACTAAAAAGGTTCATATTCTTTACAGACACACAGCCGTTGCAAACAACACTTCCTTCATCTCCTGCTAATGAGGTCAAATTTAAATAAACTATATTTCTATATTCATTATATTTTATGCTTTATTTATGTACATTATGTATTATGTTATAATTTTAGGGTGCAGCGGAGGAGTTGAGCTACGCAACAGTGCATTTCTCTGGAAGAAACTCAAACAGAAATGAGACTGAAAGAAGCTCATACTCACATGTTGTATATTCTGTTAGAGGCTCCAGTATTAAATAACAATCCTGTGATATAATATGATAAAATAATACTGTCCTGTTTGTACTAGTTATACTTGATGTGTCTGAGTGTTGTTATGGGCGCTAATAAAAATAATGCTATTGTTTCACCAAAACTTTTGTCTATTTTAGTGTATATAGTCATTTAAATAAAACATGATGTGATTTTATGAAAAAGGCCTTTTAAAGTGCTGACAGTCTTATTTAAGAGATTTCTTATATTATTGATCAGTGAAGCAAAACTGATATATTGCAAAATACACAACAATAACTGTATGCTTGGGACAATACAACAGGATCTTTAGTGCTCATATCCCTAATAAAAATAAATAAACAGTCTTTTTTGCTCATTGGTGCATGTTAAACTTGTATACTTTTTGAGCCAATCTGTGCACATGAAACAATAAATAATAATAATAACAGTTATTATTATTATTAAAAGACTTCTGAGCTGAAGCAGTGTGCAGTTTGTCTATTTTACTCCCCCTGCTGTTGTGAATAGAAATTGCACAGCTGAAGCAGTTAGTCTCAAAATTCAGTTCAATGTTCAACTTCATTTGTAATTGAGTAATACTTGAACAGAAGTATCTGTACTTTTACTTAAAATGGTCATACAAAAGCAATTTTCCACAAGCTAATATGATTCTTTAGGATCTTAATGGAAAGTTTGTAATATAGATTGCTTTCTATAAGTATGGGCGGGCCCAGGCTAGCTTGTCTCTGCATCTTGGTCTGATGATGGCTCATTCAGGGCGGGTCTGAGGTAAGACACCAGTTCAGTCTGTGTGACACGCTGCTGTCAATCAACTATTGCGGGAGTGGCCGACAAGCATTTGAGAATGGCTTGATTTCAGAAGGGCCAACTTATTCTTCTTTTAATTTAATAAAAATACTTGTGGATCTTTATTATTGTAGGGTGGTTGTGTATACACACTCCCAACCCACATTTCAGTCCAAACAGCTTGAAAAAGTGCATGTACCACCATATGACCCCTTTAAGGAATTGAGTTGTGTACTTAGTCCATGCCAAGAAATAAAAATAACTAACTATATTTAGCACATTCTTTTTGAACTACATTTTCGAGGAAACGCAGCATGACTGGGACTAGAGATTTTGTAGTAAGGCCAGTAAACTACAATGATAAATTACACAGCACACAGAATTAATGCACACACATGCTCCTTTAGAAGGTGTACTTTGTTTTTTTTTGTTTTTTTTAAAAACCCTTGTTTATGTTTTATGATGTTTTTATTGTGCCTTGCTTTGGCACTTTATGATACAAATAACTAATAAAATGTAGGCAAAATGTAGGTTTTATCTGTTGGAACTTAGTGATTTGCCTAATTAAAAAATAATGACGTTTATACAGGTATAACAAAGCTTTTTTTTTTTTTTTTTTACCAAAAGCAGCACAAAATAGTAAAAAAGTCGCCCTGTAGCAAATCCATGCAATAAATAAATAAATAAATATCCATATTTTAAACTCAATACGCACTTTTCTTTGACATCTGCTGTCTGTGGAAACCGGAAGCAGTCCCAGCGTAGGACGGCATGCACCTTTGGGAAATGTAGTTTCAAAGGAAACAATGTTTCCTTACTTTAGCAAAGGAAAACCAGTCTTCTCTTAACTTATATCGAAGTCATCCTACATTTTTCTTTACAAATCCTTGGTTTGTGCTTCCAAACTCATGACAGTTATTTTGTTCTCTCTGCACGCTCATCATAATCACAAGACGCATACATCTTACATCAACCGCCGGGACTGCTTCTGAGTTTGCTGAGTTCAGTGTTGATTTTGCTGAGAACAACATTGTGATTAGCCAGATCAGATCTAGTTTTTGTTAAGTTTAGGCTTACAATCAGTTTTTGGTGCTTGTACATCAGTGTCAGTCTTCTATCATTTCACAAGTTCACACTTCCTCATAATGCGAATAGAAAAGTGTGTTTGGTGTGCTCTCCAGAGGAGCGAGACGGTAGCTCGGCGGTAGCTCCGGCTCGAACCCCGCATGCCCCCCTCGGAGGAGAGGTGAAGACCAATGGAGGAGATGGGGTGGCGGCGGGATGCAAGAACGGAAGCTATACCGATCGGGCTGATCTGAAAAGGTGCTGAAAAGGGGGGAGGGAAAGGGGCCGATTATGAATTTGCTTCTAATTCTTTGATTAGGAGTTTGACTGATTCGGAGTCGGTGCTGGCGGATTGGAGGATGGGGCAGATGAAGATTGGGAGGGGAGGATGCAAAACTCCTGGGTGAAAGCCTTTAATCGGACCAGAATAACATAATGGTTAGAGTTAGGATCAGAATGCAGTGATACTTCAGCATTTAAAATAGATATTATGTTGCTTCTAACTCTATATGCAAATATAGTTTTTTTATATTTTAGAATTATAGAAGTTTATGTTTTCTTCCACACTTGCCTCATCTCTTTTAAAATATAAAACATTTTATGAAATAGTGACGTATTTATTTTTTATATTTAGTATTTAATAACATAATATATTTATTTATAATAAATTATTTTTCCACGATCATGATGATTTTTTATGAAATTCACGTGCCCTTATAATCTTTAATCAAAATAACCTTCCTTCCCTGAACAACAACATCTCTTCTCTTAGATGATATTTACAAGAACAGGAAGATTACTGAAAGAGCAAAACACATCTATCCAACAATCAAATTCCCCATGGACAAAATCAAGTTCCACCCTATATTTTTTCTTGTTCGAGAAGCCGTTTCACTTGGATATACTGTACATCACAAGGAAGAAAAGACCTTAACTTCAGTGTCATGCCGACTAATAATTATCATGTAATATATGATTCCATAGGATTATATAATATATTACATATTATAATTATATTATATCCTCTTTTACAATTTATGATTCCAAGACTTTGTCATCAATTCGTCAACCAATTTAGTCATCTAGGCACACTTTCCTGGGGTGCTGGAAATGATTGTGAAAACCACTAGGGGGCTGTAGTGAGGGAAAGTAATCTACTCCAGATATTTTAGCTTGAATGAGTGTAAAATCATATATATTGCATCATACTACTTAGAACCTGGTCTAGACGAAAGACAGTAGAGGGTTATTTTCCTTCATATTTCAGTTTGAAAGCAAATTATGACTAATATGAAATAATATGTTACTCCTATTAGGAAAATAAATATTTTAGAGCACTAAAGATATTTCCTGTATCATAACTATCAAAAATGGGTTTGACCCTGACTGGCCATTTCATTGGTCTACCATATTTCCTGTGGCAAAAGCCACTCCTCCTTCTTAAATATTTGATATCTCTTATTTAATTTCCTCTTCAGTTCTGGTCTGACTCAGTGTAGAAATGTTACACCTTTCAGCTGCAGTTTTAATGCTCTTTGGGATGGGTAAGAATTATTTTCTACTGTGAATAATATGGGCCAGATATTTATTTAAATTGAATTATATTATTTTGTGGTGTGCTATAATTTCAGGTTTTGTCCGAGTTGTGTTTTCAATAGCAGCTATACAGGCTCATCCAGGACAAAGTGTCACGATATGGTGTACACACAACATTCATGTTACTGGAAATCTGTACTGGTTCAAACAAACAGACGGTGATGTGCCCATTGCTATTGTGCACATGTTATTCACCGAAAGTCTTCAGAATGTTTCGCCAAAATATTTCAACAATTTTACAAAAGACCACATGGTCATGGATCAGTTCAGCAAAAATACCTCCCTAACAATTAATGAAGTGAAAATGTCTGATTCTGGCTTCTACTTTTGTGGCGCTCCAGGGTATCACATGAATTTTGGCAATGGATCCAGACTTGAAGTGAAAGGTAATCTTTTTTGGAACCTCTTTCATTATATTCATAACATTCATAACATATCTAGCTCTTTTTTTCTCACTTTGTCATTAATTGAAATATCTTTGTTAAAGACTTATCCTGGCCAACAGTTTTCATATCAGAGAAAAATTGCACAGAAACCTCACAAAAGGGTATGTTATTTTACCTTTAATATTAAAATTAAAACTGCATGTTTAATATATTAATGTTCTTGTTTAATCTGTTAATTCAAATTATGGGCCAAAATAAGTAAATAAAATGTGTTCTTTGCGGCATCACTTAAAATGTATTAAAATTTTGAAATTCTATCCACTCTTTCCAGATCATGAGGAATCATCTACATCCACTGAGGAGTGTTCTGGAGGCATCTATTATAATTTGACATTTGTATTTGGAGGAATAATTTTTTCTATCTTTCCTCTTATTTTGGTGATTATCAGGGAACACAGAAGACAGAAGCATAAAAAGGGTAAACTCTTTACGTATAGTTAGAAAAATAATTTAAACAAAAAATGTGGAGGGAACCTTAAAAATGAAAAAGAACCCTTTTTCTCTGCTTTGTAGCAGTCGCTGAATGTCAAGCACAACAACAGAGTGACAAGGTAAACTCCAAAGACTTACATTACTCTAAAAACAAAATATTTAATGAAATGAATTACTGTTCATTAATTATTAATATATGAGTTTTATTATTATTATCGTATGATTCCAACTGAACAACATTATTTGTAATACATATATGAATTACATGAATATTATTTTGCTGTAGAATTTATTTTGAAGGGTAAGGAAAAGGAAAGCCCTTGCATGTCTTTTCAAGGCCACAGAATAAAATTGATGTTGTCATATTAGAATCTTGAAACATGTTTGTACTTCTTTGCAGAAAAAGGATTCAGTAGAATATGCAGCTGTGTATTTCTCAAACAAGAGACTCAAAGCAGCAGGACAACGTACTAAAGACCCAATTGTTGTGTACACTAATACTACTTGAAAAAGGAAACATATTCAGACATATCATGTGTTAATTAACTATGGTTTATTTTTTAACAGCTAAACGGCATTTAATTACTCATTAAAAATGTAATTGTTAAGTTGACCAGAGAGCTGTCTTTTCTTTGCACTGTTGTAATGGTAATGGTTAAGAACTGTAATAATGGTTAAGATAATTAATTTCGGGTAAAGAAAGATCACTCCCCTATATGTACATAGTTATCTTTCTTGCCTCCCTTCCCACTTTTTATTGTTTTATTTTATATAAAACCTCCTTTTTATCATCAATATGTACAAAACATATGTAATGGATGCATGTATATACAGTATGGTCACATTTAGATATGTACATGTGAATCTGAGTGTATTCAGATGTACTGTATGTGATGTGCATTTGATGGAAGTTTCAGGAAATATTGTTATATATAAATATTGTATAATATAATATTGTTTCAGGAAAGTAAATAAAAACAACAATAATATATTAAAAAAAAAGATTTGGTTGCACTACTTATTTTGACAGCATTACACAAAGCCCTTGAATTTAGGTTGAGATAAAAAAATAAACATCAGAGGTTTAGGTTGTAACTCAGTTTAGATGCTGTTTAAAATGTCACATTGGTTACTATACTGTATATACAGTAGATCTCATGGATACAAACTCGTCGATTGTAGTGTTAAGTATAAGGTTTGCTCTCATATCTATGTAAATAGTAGTTCTACATAGTCAAGTTGGATGTTTTTTCATGAGCCTGGGTTGTCACTCTCATTCAATTAGACAGAAAAAAAGCAGGTTAAAAGCAAGTTCAATTCAGATAAAGTGTATCATATCAATAATTCAGAAATTATCAATAAAAGATACATTATAGTCAAACATGCTTTAGTTATTTACTGCTTTCTACAGTAAGTATTAATATCTAATATCTAATCAATAATGAATCTTCTTATTTTAAGCTGGCACTACGCACTAGTAGCCCTGGACTCGCCTGTTGATTGACAGCTCTGTCATAATTTGATGTAAGCATAGGCCACACCCCCTCACATAAGAAAGCACATTGATTTCCTCATCTTAATTTCCTCGTTGGTTCTAGTCTGATTCTGTACTGCAATGGTGCATATAATAATTTCAGCACTGGTGATCTGTGGCACGGGTAAGATTTACTGCACTGTTATTACTTCAGTTATGCAAGATTAATGAATGATTGATTCAATAATAATTGGTAAACATTAGGTGTGAAATATATGAGCTTTACAATGCCTTAGGGAGCATTTTTTATTAAACTTTATAGAAATATAAAAACACTGTTATTCCTCTGTGGGTTTTAGGTTTGCTTACAGCTGTTAAAGCATCTCAGATAGAAAATTTGTCAGCTCAACCAGGAGAGAATGTCACTATTTGGTGTCAACACAACTCAGGCGTTGGAAAGAACATGCACTGGTTCAAGCAAACAAAGAGTTCTGTACCTATTGCCATTGTATACATGATGATAACCTACCAGCTTAAGGGATTACATACTAATTATTTAAATGGTTTTCAACAAGATCGTCTGCTGATGTCACTGACCAATGAAAACACCTCTCTACGAATTTTAAATGTGGATGTTTCTGATTCTGCTCTGTACTTCTGTGGTTGGAATAACATGGAGATACAATTTGGTGATGGAATACAGCTAGACATTAAAGGTAATCCCTCCGTATCAGTAACACTATTGATTTTTTTCCCTCCATGTCTAGTAGAAGATATAACAAAAGTAAATTATATAATATGCATTTATATGGATAATGTTTAATATGTTAAATGACTAATGACTAAAGTCTTCATTTATTGCACAGAGAGGATTGATACACCACTGCAAAATGAAACAGAAAATACAAATAAAGGTGTTTATAATTTAAGTTTCTTTAACACTCATAAAATTAATTTACAATAATGCTTTTATCTGAATGGTGGTTTGTTAATGTAAAATGTAATTTAATTTTAACAGATCTGAACAAGATGCCGATTCCTACACGAGACTGTTCTGAAAACATCTTTTATAAGCTGACCTTTATTTTTGGTGGAATTATTGTTCTTCTTTCCATCATTCTGCTCATCGCACTCATCATTAAGATCCAGAAAAGAAAGACGCAGGGAAAAGGTAACAGTGCATCTAATCAGTTCAGAATATTTAGGCTATATATACATTGAGGTATGGATATAATTTGGGAAACAGGGAAATAATTTGAACTTTAAAAAGCTAAACCTCTTTTTCAGTCTCCCTTTCAGTCGAAGCAGATGCTGATGTTCATGAAACACAACATCATGAGGTAAACCTATTGTTAAAATAAAAATGTCGGGGCAAAAAAAATTAAAACCATAACCAAAAGGAAAGTTTTTTTTTTTTTTTTGTCCTCATAAACCTTCAAAAACATCCTTGAAATTAAAGACCAGGCTGACCGTTGTCCAAAAAGATTTAAATATGCAAATATATGCTAATCAAATGAGAATAATACATTTATATATTTATATAAATTCATATTTGTATTTAAATATTACTTTTACATCTAACATCCTTCAGGTGAAATGTTTCTTGAGATTGTTTCACATACGGCCTGTGTGCATGGCCTTCTCTATTTAGCTCTAACCCTGTCTTTCACAAATTCGCATTTCTTCATTATATTAAATAAGCAAATTTGGCGTGCTGTCCGGGGAGCGAGCCGGGAGCTCAGCGGTCCCGTTCGCCCCCCTTTGAAGAGTGCGAAGGAAAATGCGGAGAAGGGGAGGACGGCGGGACGGATCATGCATAACTAGATATCGAGATGAATGAGACGCCGGTATTTATGCCGAGGCGGATAATTTAATTAGGAATTAGTAATAGGCTAGAGGGTGATGATACTAATG
>JAUCMS010000127.1:7331773-7353549 GCA_032357445.1 Enteromius radiatus | reverse complement strand
GTATATTTTACAGATTTTTTTTTAATAAAATAACATTAAATATAAAACTTTTTTTTTTACTTAAAAAACAAAACAAAACAAAAAACGTAATGACTAATTATTTAATTAAAGATGTTTTTTTCTTGTTTTTTTAATTGTATGTGTGTATATATATATATATATATATATATATATATATAAATGCATTTGTTTATATGCATTATTTACATGATTCAAAAGAAAAGTAAACTTCAGTTTAATTTTCTAATATTTAATCTTCAGTAGCGACAGTAATATCATATAACAACAAAATAAATCTCTTATCGGGTAGTGTTGTTAAATGCTTTGTAAGCATATTTAAAAATGTGTTAAGTGGTAAAAATAGTTTGGTGAACAGATTCTTGGTTCTATGTAAAAAAAACAAAACATGCAACCGGTCATATGATTTTGTGTTAGAACAACATAAAACATAGGGATCACAAAAACAATGTCCATAAATAAATCTGTCTACAATCCTGATGTGTTGTGTCATCTCCAAATCCTGTTGGAATAATTCTCAAGACGCAATATATATATTTATCAACAGAAAGAACAAACTGCATGTTTTATGTGGACGGGCTCTAGAACTGCTCGATCATGTGTCTATCTCTCAATGACTGACGGATAACCTGTGTCACTGTGTAAGAATCAGCTGTCAGAGTAAAAAAAGATAAGATACACCTCCCTGTTGCACACATTTTTTGTTGTCTTTTAAAGAAAGGTGACAGCTGCATATGTACTTGCCAAATCTCATTTAAAGACAGGCACAAGTGCATGCAAACACTGGTGTGAAGACAGTTAAAACAAATAGGAAGCATGTGTGAATGGGATACAAACCGGTTTTGACAGGGATAGGGCTTTCTAGTAAGAACACTGTCTGTTTCCAGTGAGTCTTAGTGCAGTCTGGAGCAGTGGAGAACATGACCTAAAATTAAAACACAATATATTAAAAAACATAAGCTGTTTTATTCTACATAAGGTTGGTCACAAATTGCAAATTGCAGGATTTTAAGTAAAATCATACTGTAATATATAAACCCACAAATGTGGAGAACTTTTTTTTTTTAAATAAATAACGGAAAATAATGAAAAATAAGCTTCCATACATTCAGGCCAATAGGTGGCAGTATAGAGTTCAAAGTAAACAATGTGGTACAAATTATTTCATTACAAATTTATTACAAAAGTGACAATAAAGACTGAATTTAGAGAAACTAGAGAGAAGTGTGAAGACAGAAAATGGGCCAAAATAAAATGCGAAATTACATTTCCCAGGTCAGAAAACAAACCAATTCCTCCTTTAATCTGACTCAGGCCAAAGCAAACATAATCGCTGTGGTTATCCACCAGATCATTAACACAAACAATGTATTTAAACATCAAAAACAGGACACAAGACACAAGACCCCCTCACATCCTCCTGCTTAAACTCCCATTATCAGAACCCAGCGCACGATCGCTCTCCCAGTGCCTGACGGGTTTAGCTTATTTCACTGCCGGTTCCAGTTGGCCACTGGAGGAAGGCAAATGCTTATTTCAGCATTTAGGTATGAGAGGCTGTCGATTGCATTGCGATTGCCTCGGGCCTAAAAGACGGCAAGGCGTGACCGCAATTGCTCGCTGTTAAACAGCACAGCACTATTGCTTACCTTGTTTCCGCAGCTCTTGTTGAAGAAAATGTCAAAATAGCCCACGATGGCCTGAAATGAAATATGAGAGAGAGGTTAGAACATGACATTTTAGCAAACGCTCACACGTGTTCGGGCCAGCAGGAAGTAATTAGCAAAACAGGGTAAAAACAGACACATTGACAAGCAATTTAAAAAAAGCACAGTGTTGTGGAAATGCTCTATCATCTTTTTATTTAATAAAGCTTAGTGATGAATAATCCTTTTTTTGTGATAATACACACAGTGCATAAAATACCCAGCATTATGGAAATGAGAACTACCCTTTTTTTTGTCCCAACCTGCCCCCAATGACAGTGGAGCAACTCTATCAATCTCAGGAGCATACTTGTAGTGGCAATGATGCAGAACTAATAGCTTTTAATCCTGACGCAGCTGACAACACGAGGGTCTGCTCGCTCACACAAAGAGCGCAATCAATGAGAAGAGAAAGAGAGAGAGAGAATACACTGATAAAGAGAAAACGGGGCATAAAGAGAGAGGTAAGCAAGACAACAATGAAAAAAAAAAAAAGAGTGGAAAGAAAAAGGTGACTAAATTTTAAGCAAGATGTTTACTGGAGTTTCTCTTTTCTTTGACCAAAACTGAAGTATTTCCAAATAATAATAATCTGGGACAATTTACAAATCTATAAAAAATACCTTAAAATAGCTAACTTAACATATCTTGCATAACACTAACTTTTTGTTCCAGGCTGCTTAAGTGAATCTTAAAGATGACAAACAGACTTCAAAAACAGGGCAAAAATAGTGATACAAGAATGGAAATGACAAAATGGAAACAAAGATATTTCAAAAGAGAGGGAAGAAAAAGTAGCAGTGACTAAATTTTACATTTATCATTTTAAACAAGATGATTTTTCCTTTCTTTAACTACACTAACAACACTGGAAGCAGCATTTTCGAATATAAATATAGTTTATAAAGCATACTTGTGCATAAAATAAGCTTTGAAAATCAAATAAATGCTGCACACAACTTAAAATAAATACCTTAAAACTTTTGAAACCATAAAGTTAAATAATAAATTAAGTTTCTGGCCAATTTAATATTTATAGCAAATGACAGTTGAGATCTAGTGATGTTAACAATATAAAATAAAATAAAATAAAATAAGCCATTTTAAAATCTATCTGAATCATACAAATTTACAAAATAACTTGTGAAATCATGCATTATTTTAAAGTTTCTTTATTAAGGTAAAATTAACTTTTTTTTGTCCCAGACTGCTTTGGTAAATCTTGAATCACACTCTTAAAAATAAAGGTCCAAATGGGTTTAATGATGGAACCTTTGAGTGAATAGTTCTTAATAGAACCATTTTTTCTTAATGTGAAGAATATTTCAGTATCTGAAGAATCTTTTTTACCATAAAGAACGCTGTGCAATAGAAAGATTCTATGGGTGTTAAAGGATCTTCATGGAACCGCAGATGCCAATAAAGCACCTTATCTTATCTTAGTCTATAAAAATCGAACAAAATTCTCAAATCCAAGCATATCACTTTTTATCGGAAATGACAGTAAAGATCAAGAGACATCACTGAAGGTGTGATAGAAAAAAAAGTCAGGTCAACGTAATTACGGATTGTAATGAACATGATCAGACATTATGTGGAGCAATAATTACCAAATCAGGGCTAATTGCTTATTGAATGCGTTAGGAAAAGTGGATTTGCGAGTCATTTGGCACGCCAGAGATGAACTTTGTCCTCCCTGATGACAACAGCTCATAAATATGATTGATTGGGGACAGCCATTTCATAACTTTCTCTTTTGATGACTCACATTGTTTCCAAGTACAATATCTCCCATATGCAACTGTTCGCAATCAGCAAAACACAGCAATTCACTGGAAAGGAGTCATTTATATTTCCAAAGTATTTATTTAGTCATTAAATGTGCAAACTGAGGAGGATTTCCCTTAATGAAAGGCTGGGCTGTGTCACGGCACACACCTTCTCACAGATGGACACACACACACACACACACACACACACACAGAAAGCAGAGTGCAGTCACCCTGTGAACTCCCAGGGGACACTGCAGTGATAATGTGAGCCATTCTGCCTGAAGTATCCCAGGGACCTTGTGGGGAGAAATACAGCTCTGGCTTAATGCCTGTGTCTCTCTCTCCCTCCCCTACAAACCAGAGCAGAACACCCAACTATTAATCCTCCTCTTCTTCTGTTAAAATAGCTTTAAGAGGACAAAGCCACAGCAACATAATCAAGGGTTTAGCACCACATCCACAAACAACCTCTGTTCTGCCTGATTCAGTCATATGGGCTTATTTTTGGCACTACTAAAAAAAAGAAAAACAGTATTAAAACAGAATTGCTCAAGAGTGGAAGATAACATTTAATTGTTTATAGATTAGTAAATGAAAATGTTATGCATATACAGTATATTTTTTTTATTTAAGTATAATAATTACAATCAGTTATATTACTAATATAGGCTGCGTTGATTGAGCTTAAGTTGATCGTAGCTCCATTGGTTTCAAAGGGTCTACGATGTACTGGTCAATTTTAATATAACCAATATATATTTTAATATGCTTAATTATGATTTTCTATAACTAATCGGGTCATTATAAACCAGAAGGTGATGCATAAATTTTGCCTTATTTTCCATAAATCTGTCATTTATTCAAAACAAAAAAAATTCTGCATCTCCAAACTGCTTTTCTTTAATGGGTTAATTTTTTGTGTCGGGGTAAATTGCCCAGAAATGTCAACAGAAACCGAGACCCAAAAAAAGCACGCGCACTGAAAACACGGGGGTCAGAGCCAAATAACTCCCTGCCAGAAATAAAACAAAATAAAACCACCCCCCACCCCACCGTTAACGCACCGAGGCGGAGTGAAAGAGCAGACACAAAAGCCAGAGTTGCGCGGGGAAAAGGGGGGACAAATGGTGGAAACGGAGGTTTTTTATTCTCATCAAAGTGTTCAGCCTTCACACCCGGGGAATGTCGTAGATAAGTGATGCGCGCGAGCTGTTTCCCGGCCCAGGAGGCGGCGCACGGTGCCGCTCAGCGAGGCTACCTGGAGAACAGGTCGGGGGAAAATTAATAATTATCATCATCGCTAACACCAACGGGGAGCAATTCATCATCAAGCCCTTTCCAGCGCTATCATGTCGGAGCAGAGCGTGGTGCAGCCAGATACAATTATGCGGCGAGCTGCGGAGGAGGGAGAGCTAATGCGCTTTTGATGGGGTTTATTCACGCGTGTGAGGCGTCACACTCGACCACCTCGAGCTCTCTACACCCCCCTGCTCCTTCTCCACCCGGCGTCTCCCCTTATTCTGTGCACAACACACACCAATGGCAACGAAACCCCGCTCCCATTATTCTGCTTTTCCCTCAGAGTTTGACGTTCCGCCGCACTGGAAACAAATATACAGGGTTTAATTAGAGGGATAGGACATTACTGCAGGAACACTCACAGTCACCTACATAAAGTCAGCTGGGGTATAGAGAGAGGCTTTAGAAAAGTGCTAGCCTATCATTAGTTAAAACACAACAACTATAGGCTGCCTTGCTTCTCTCAGAAGATGATAACACCACCTTTTTGTCTTAAAAATAACTAAAAATAACTTCATACTATTTCAGGTTACTTAAACAAATAAGTAGCAAAGCATGAGCCTCCCTTTATATTCAACGAACAATGGAAGTAACAATGGTTACAGTGCTGTATATGCTCTCTATTTACATTTTCTGATGTAAAAAATGTATAATTAAACATTGGTAACACTTATTCCCTATTCATCATGACTTCCCCCACAATAAATATTATTTTCATTTATTTACAAAATATCTTCATGGTTACATTATCTTTATTTAATAATGATTTTTGTTATAAAAGAAAAATCTATCATTTGACCCATACAATGTATTTTTGGCTATTACTACAAATATACCCCAGCGACTTAAGACTGGTTTTGTGGTCCATGGTCACAAATGGATAATGTTCTAGCAATATGCACGCTAAGCAACTAATTAAGAGACCATAAAATAAAGTGTTACCAAAACATTTAAACTAAAATAGATAGTCCAGACAATAAATGTGGGACTGGATTAGCCATTTGAGCAGTTGGGCACATGCATATCTTCCTTTAACTTGGTCAAAAATCGACAATGCTGCTTAAACACCGAAGTGGTGAGTGGGTTGGTACTGACTCTAGTTTGATACTCTGCTGGAAGTGCTGTTATTAAAATAGCTTTACATTAGAGTAATTATTAGTGTCCCTCACATTGCAGAGCACAATCATTCATGCAACAGAATAATTTATGAGCATATTACAGTGCAAAACAACTGTACTGCATCATGTACATGAGTATCTGTGTACATGATACATCACACATGTCACCATACATGGGAGGACATGGTTAAACTTGAGTCCGTTGTGAACCAGTTTTACAAAACATAGCATCTTTCTCCCAAAATCTTTGTTTCTTTAACTTTTTTCTCAATTATAGTTTAGTCTATTCTGTGCTGTTCTGTTAAAACGCATGCCTATAAAACTCTTAATGTGGCCACCAGATAGAATTGTAGATAGAAATAGAGTAAGAATTGCAGAATTGTCTGTGCACAAACTTAATTACTTTGGCACGTTTAATTATAAGAAAGCAAAAAGTAGGCTTGATTGGATTCAAAGCTTAATTAGGCAAGTCACTTTAAATGAATGCATTTGCTAGATTACAATTACTACTACTTTGTGACAACTACTGGAGGTCAAGAACTAACAAAGAGTAACTTGTATGTACAAAGGAAGTGTAATTTGCATCAAATGAACATTAACTGTACCACACCTATGATCTATATTGAAACTCCACTGACTTGATTTGAGTCTCAGCAGCTCACTATGCAGGGATTTGGGATATCTAAAGATGTACCTTTTCACTGCAACATTTACTGGAAATGCTGAGTCAGTCTCTGAAGTCATCAGAAATGCAGGATTTGCTAATTACTGCTAGTACTTACACTTTTTAATAACTAACTTCTACACATTGCTTTTGGCTCCACTGAAATTTTACAAATATGGAGAAAACGAGCATTATGCCTCTTTATTCCCCCCCCACCCAACACACACACATACTGTATGATCATTACTAGTATTGTTCTTGTCACAGCTTGATGTAACATGAAGTAGTGTCCTTAAGGCAAATCACCACTGACGCAAACATTACACACAACCATCTTCAGATGTGCTTTAACCGCAGTGCACAAGACTTGCCATGAACATTTTAAACCTAATATATATACAATATACAAGCTGAATGACATCAATGTTAACTGCCTTTTTCTAGCTGTTGGTCTAAACCTGTATAAATTTATTTTTCAATGAAGCACAAAAGAAGAAACCCTCTAGAATGTTCACGCTGCTCTGCTGTCTACAACGTAGGCTGTTCAAGGTCTAATAAATCCCAAAAAACAGCACAGAAATAGTACAGTTGACCCTTTTAAAAGCATAAGGCAATGGTTCTTGCAAGTGTCAAATGGCTGCATTGCACCAGCTCGATTAAGCTGAATCGACACTGTATTCTACAAATGAAGATTAATGTTGGTGACTATTGATGAAGTTATTCTACAGTTCAAAGGACTGGGAATATATACAAAAGTTTGAGTAAGTTATTTGAATGTTTTTGAAAGAATTCTCATCTCTTAAGTCTGCATTTGTTTGATCAAAAATACGCCATCTTATTTTTAATTCCAAGAAAGGAACTAAAGTGAGCCTAAAGATACATACTGAATGTATCAAAATGAATGTGACACATTTTCTTCTGTAGGGAGGTGAAAGAGAAAGTAGTAGAGACACTGAGAGAGAGAGAGAGTAAGGAGAGACTGCCGTCCCTGTGGACAACGTGAGCTGAGGACCAGTGCAACTGTAAGAGCGAGCGTTATTTGTCTTCCGCCGGCCGAGCACGAGAGCGCAGGGTAGCGCTGTTCATTTAATGCAAGGTTAGGCAGCCTGATGTGATGAATGGACTGTCGGCAGGAGAATAAGTCCATGCACTCAATCATGGGGACGACAGCACTTTCCCTCCGTTTTTGGGGTGCCTCCATAATTACATGACAAAGCAGTGCAAAATAGGGTGCTGAATCCCATCTATGACTATAAATGGAATATTCCTCATTAAATTCAAGGATATTTTGAAAAAAACTGCAAATTGCTTGTACCTGCCTTCTCTCTAAAAATAGAAGTTTTTAAACGGGGAGGAAATCGGGATGTGCTTTTCCATTACTGGAGAGCGGTAGAAAAAATTAGATGATGTTTACAAACTCCATTAAATCCAGACTAACTCGAAGAGGGGAAGGGAGATAATAATACAGTATTGATTAATCCATAAAAGCTATAACAAAGAAGCAGGAACAATAATGCTGGGACAAAACTGGGAGACAAAGGAAAAATTACACTTGAAATTTCAGTTGGTTTTTTGGTCAGTCTCTCACCAAGTCTCACTCGTTCACTGACAAACACACACACACACACACACACTTTTTCTTGCCAGAAAATACACCTGATACGAATGGTGAACTAGAACACAATATAGAAAGGAAGAAACATATTGTCTTGAAAGGAATAGTTGACGCAGAAATTGTTATTCTGAACGTGTATAATGCTATTTTTCAGGGAAGCACAAAAGAAGAAAATCGCAAGAATGTTAACGCTGCTCTGCTTCCTACAATGTAGGCTGATCAAAATCCAATAAAACCAAAAAACAGCGTTGGTTATAGCATGTGTCATAAATGAAAAATAAAGGTTCTTCACAGCGATGCCATAGAAGAACCCTTCTTTGTTCCAGAAGGAACCATTCAGTTAAAGGTTCTTTAAAAGAACCATCTCTTCCTTACTTATCTATAATCTGAAGAACCTTTTTTTGACAAAAAGAACTTCAGATGGTTCTTTATGGAACCATTTAGAAAAAAGGTTCTTCTATGGCATTGTGTAGCTTACTTAAGATGAATCAACAAATGTACTTCTCAGACGGCGTATATTAAAAAGATGAATTTCAGTGACTACTGACAAAAATATATACTGCTTCAGAGGACTATATAGCCTACTTTGAATATATACTACCATTAAAAAGTTAGGTGTTGGCTTTAAAGAAGTCTACCATACTCATCAAGGCTGCATTTATTTAATCAAGCTATTTAATCTACTTTTTTAAAAGTGTAATGGTATTTTTGTTCTTTTTGGAGCATCAATTAAATCTTCTGAACTATAGCTTGACATAATAATGAAAGAATTTTGTATCAGATGTTACTTTAATACCCTCCCACCTTTTTCGAATTGTTGAGGCCATGAAATAATTAAAGTAAACTTTCGCTGCCTGTCTTTACCTTCACCTGTAAGAAAACTTGTCTGTCCATCAAACCAGACTGATGTCTGAGCTTCCTGACCCATCCCAGCCAATCAAATGGCCAATCCATCTTCCCACCCCTAATTAATCTTCACACCTGACAACCTTGATTAGCTCTGAAGATTGAAGTGCGTGTAAGACAGGTAATAATCACAGTTTGTTTGTGAGTTTGTTGGTAAATGTGTGTTTGTGTGTGTGTTGAAAGTTGGATTTACTCACTGTACAGAAGGTGCTGGCCGTTATCTTCAGACTGAAGTCTACAGAGAACTCCAGCTCGGACACAGTCACAGAGCCACAGTCAATAGTCTAGAGAGGGACACACACACACAAAATATTTTTAAACATCCTAATATATATATGACTAAAAAGTTGGAAGCAGTAGAGGTCACAAAAATATATTTGTTTCATGAAAATATTATGGATTTTATACAATTATGAAACCCTACAGTCAACTTTGTTGTTTACTGTTAGTAACTTTTTGAATCAGGACAGATTTGGATACAAAATGTAGCATTACTAATGGATCCTCTGCAGCGAATGGGTGCCGTCTGAATGACAGTCCAAAACAGATCATGACTCCAGTCCATCGATTAACATTGTGAAGTGAAAAGCTGCATGTTTGTAATAAATCCAAAATCCTTCCTTCCTTTATTTAGAACTGGTTTGGACCGTTTCGCTTATAAACAGCGCTTAATCTGTGCAGCCTTCTTTCCTGATTCAGGCACTATGACTTTTTTACTGGAGAAAGCAAAAAAAAACATCTTGATGGATTAGTTTCTCACAAACATGCGGCGATGGACTGGAGTTATATGGATTACTGGTGGATTATAGTGATGTTTTATCAGCTGTTCGGTCTCTCATTCTGACGGCACCCATTCACTGCAGAGGATCCTTTGGTGAGCAGGCGTTGTGATGCTAAATTTCTCCAAATCTGTTCTAATAATGCCAAACTCTTTAGATGGCCTTAAAGTGAGTAAATTAGAGCCAATTTGTATTTTTGGGTGAACTATTCCATCTAGCAAATATATGCAAGCGCAACAAACAGTGGAAGAAATTAATTTTAGAGATTAATTATTTTAATTAGAATTAAATAATTGAATGCAAAAGTATACATATATATATACACATGTAACCCCCTGGGGCCGCTTCCACCACGACTCATCCTCGCTCCGAGCGGGTCTCGAACCCAAGTCTCCGGCATGGGAGGCGGGCGCTCTAACCAGGAGGCTAAAGGCCATGACCTCTAGCGTCAGTCGCTAGAGCGCCTCTTTTTGAGATCAGGGGAGTGAGGTTTACTCGCACAGCACCTACTGGCTGGCCTCCGTTACATACACACACACATATATATGTGCACAATAAAATGGCATAAAAAAGCCTTTAAATATAATAAAGCAGTGAACGTGGCAAGTTTAAGAAGAAGATGAGTCATTAAAGTCGTTGTAAGAGAATTCCACGCTAGAGTGTGTTCATTTAATGGAACTCTGACCACCGTTAAATGGCATTATTGGGGTGGGTCAGTGAGATAATGGAAGTAAGATGTGCAATGTTTCTGCACAGACAGGAAAAGATTGATTTGTGCATTGAATTTTCATTATTGCTTTGGTCTGAACCATTTTATGATCAAGGTCAGGGAATATAATGAAACTCAGTTACCAAGGTTGAACATATGGGTAAAAATTTGTCCGTTTTTTTTCTGATAAGAAAATAGGCTACTGCAAATGTACAGTATCTACTTTTTAAATACATACAGTGGCTTTCTTGGAAATATTAAATATCAGAATCTTCCTCCTAAATATCTTTTGAAACAAAACTTTTGTAAGAGAGTGATATACATGACACCAAAGCCGGTATAGGGAAAAACTCCATTAAACAGCATTAATCAAACATAGCATTAAGCATATGTGTGTGTTTGTAAGTGGACCCAAGGCCATGGTGATGGTAAGTAATGAAGTTTACTAAAGAGAATGTTAAACAAGGAGTAGAGTAATCAATCAGCCATTCTGTCACAGACGGTCTTTGAGGCTTTACTTCCTTTCTCACGTCTCTTGCTCACTCACCATCTATCACTCTCTTCATCTTCTGCCTTGATCCTACCTACACTCCTTCCCCTCCTCCCTCCATCTCAAAACAAGGCCACAACACAGGAAATTGGCTTTCTGTCCAGCCCAGACTCAATTAATTAGGGATTCAGGTGATCTAATGATTTGCACCAAATCCAATAGGACAGAAACCATTACATGGTTAAAAAGAGGGGATTAGGAACAAGATTAGTCAAATGTGTAGGGACAGTTCACTCAAACATGAAAGCATCAAGGTATAAATCATCATCCAGCTTTGACATTATCCAAAATCTCCTTTTTGGTGTTCAATGGAAATTGAGAAAGATTTTAAATAACATAAGGATCAGTAAATTATGAACATTTACCTTTTTTGGGTAACTATCATTTTAATATCTAGAATTGAGATATACTACCATTCAAGAGCTTTTTAGGTTTTTGAAAGAAGTCTCTGCTCACCAAGGTTGCATTTATTTGAACAAACATATTTTAAAAACAGTAATATTGTGAAATATTATTACAAATTAAAAATAACTTTTCTATTTTGATCAATTTGTACTGTTTCCAGCAGCCATTGCTCCAGCCTTCAGTGTCTCAAGATCTATTATCAACAAATATATATATATATATATATATATATATATATATATATACACACACACACACACATACTACCAGTCAATCAAAGTTTAGAAACAGTAAGATTTGATATATTTTTAAAAGATGTTTCTTATGTTCAACAAAGCTGCATTTAAGTGATCAAAAATACAGGACAAAAAGTAGTATTGTGAAATATTTTTACCATTTAAAACAAAGGGTTTCTATTTTAATATACTTTAAAATATAATTAATTTCTGTGACGGAAAGCTAAATTTCCATCAGTCATTACTCCAGTATTAAGTGTCACATGGTCCTCCAGAAATCATTCTAATATGCTGATTTATTATTCAAATGATCAATGTTGGCAAAGTTGTGATGTATTTCTTCAGGATTCTTTGATGAATAAAAAGTTATAAAGAACAGCATTTATTAAAAATGTAAATATTTTCTAACAATATAAATGTTTGGCATCACTTCTTACCAATTTAACACATCCCAGCTGAATAAAAATGTTAAAAGTTCATTTATTTGTTTGAATGGTAGTGTATATTGTTAGAAAGGATTTCTATTTAAAATAAATGCTCTTCTTTTGAACAATTTATTCATTCAAAAAAATTTCACAGGTTCCAAAATAATATTAATCAGCACGATAATAAATCAGTACATTAGAGTGATTTCTGAAGGATCATGTGACACTGAAGACTGTAAAATACTGGAAACGGTGATACAATTTCTTTGAATATTTTTTGATGACTATAAAGTTCAAAAGCACAGCATTTGTTTTAAATAAAAATAATACATGTATTTAATGTCTCAATTTAATGTATCCTTGTGAATAAGTATTAATTTCTTGAAAGAAAAAAAGCAGATCCCAAAATTTCATCTCATCTAGATTTCTGTGCTGTGAAATTATTTAGAATAAATCCATTTAAAATTTAATTTACCATGAATTGTTTATCCGATTTGATTTGAAGAGCTTCACAAGCACATTATGTTTTACCTGAAGAAGAACCTACTATGGTCTCTCCTCTTACCTTAATCACTGCAGGCTCTGAAATGACGGTCTCGGGCTTCAACACCTCCACTACCGCCTCTGGTATCACAGCCTTCTTCATACACGTCATCTTGAAGCCATACACATCATTCCAGAATGCAATGCGTTCGCTGTGTTTCTGAGTGTCCCCCACTGCCGCCAGGCTGATATTGCAGAGGTCTGGATAGACTGAAAAGAAAGATGATACACGAAAGTAACTAAAAGACATAAACTGCAGGGCTTTACATGATATATGTACAAAGTCAAAGGAAGCCCTTGTGAGTCAATCCTTCACACGACAAGAACATTATTCATTTAACAGACACTTTCTTAACCAAAGTGACTTGCAGTACATATTTTATTTCAGTCATCCTCAACTGAGCTCCTGAATCGCACCTTCTGGGGTTTGAACCCACAACCTTTGGCTTACCGGTCCACAACTTCAACCACTAAGCCATGCCACAGCCATTAAAAGATTTATGTGCAGCTTTTCAGATCTCCGGCAGTACCAGAGATCTAGACATATCTGGGCCATACTGCTCCCAGGGATGCTGGTTTGAGTCCATAAAACTGGAAATGACTCCAATTAAATGTCCTACATTTGTAAACTTTGACTGTATATTAACTTGTTGTCATTAAATATCCCAGCTCTGAATGCTTGAACAAACTCACTGGGATGGATCAAAGAAGCTTACAAAACTCATTGGAAACAGCAATGCACCACAATTATGACAAGGCATAAGGAAGATTAATGCAACAATCAAAACCCTTTACAAACAAGTACAATTTAACAGGAAATGTGTTCAAAATACACAGATCAAAGCAAACCAAACCATAGACCATTTAAATTAAAGCTGAAGCAGCATAATATAACTAAAAACTTCAAATATGACTAGTTTTTACTAAAAAAAAAATTTTTATGTAATTGAAAGCTAAAGAATAACAGACGGCTGGTCAGTGTGTGGGCGTATTAGACCTCATCCTTTACACAAATGTGCAATAATGAGCACATCGATCATGAAATGGTAAACCACAGCCTTGACGGCCTCTTTCAGTAATGTTTCAGTCGTTTCCAGCACTCGCAAATGTCCCTGTGTGATGATGGTAATGGTTACCATGCACATGCTTCTGGCTAAAAAAAACTAATTTCAGCTGATGGTCATAATCGTAAAAACTCTGCATTCATCAGTTCTTAATGTCTGTTACGTTTGGCCATCAGACACAAACTCAAAGCTGCTGTGCATTTATTTCACATTCCAGGAGAAAGCAGACGTCACTAATATCTATACTACCAATAGGAGATCACGTAAGGGCAAATCCTTGTTTTCCCTTTGTAATCATTTTTGGAGAAGATTAGCATAATTGTGACACTAAATATTATTACAAACAAACTACAATGGTATACTGTACGTATGAGGTGACGTTATCTTTGGGCTTGAGAAAAAGAAGTGATTGTATCAATGACAAATGGTTGTTGCGCCAGTTTATGTGATTGAAAAAAAATCATTGTAGCGGTTATTTTATCTATTTTAAGACTTAACAGCCAAACAATTTATTTAAATAAAGAGAATGGAACTCTTTTCAAAGAATTATAATTTGGGTCCCAATTAAACGCATAAACATTTCTGACTGCTAAAATAATTAGTATCGTATAAAGATATAAACAATATTAATTAAAAAAAAAAAATAAACTTACAGACTATATTAACTAAAACATACATTAAAACGTAAAGCTACTCTTTCAAACTTTCTTATTTATTAAAGATTGCTAAAAAGACATTTTCATGTTTTTCAACATTTATAATTATCTGAAATGTTTCTTAAGCAGTAAATCAGCATATTAGAATGATTTCTGAAAGATCATGTGACACTGAAGACTGGATGCTGAAAATTCAGTGTTTAATTTTTTATTCTATTAAAATTTTTAGAAACGCAGCCTTTGTGATGTGAGGTTTTTTTTCCATAAACAAAAAAACAAACAAAAATTTAATTAAATGGTATTATAGTGCTGTCAAACAACTAATTACATCCAAAATAAAAGTTTGTGTGTCCATAATATATATATATTTATATATATATATATATACATACACACTCATTCAGTATATATTTTGAAAATATTTACATGTATAAATTTATATAATTTATATTACAGATAATATATTCCATAAAAAAATAAAACTATTTTCTTAAATATATACATGTATACAGTGTATTTATATGTACATAATAAATAATAAACAGTACACACACACACATGCACAAAAACTTGCGATTAATCACGATTAAGGATTTGACAACACAAATTTTACAATAATATTACATTTTGTATCTGCTTATATTACATAATAGAACGCAGACAAGGAAAGCTTTCTTCCTTGTAATTAAATGTTATAGGTTCAGCAGTGAGACCTTTACAAAACCAAAAACAGCTATTTCAGATCAGACAGTACCATTAACTCTGTCCGAGACAAGCTCCAAGAGACAGAAATCCATGATGGACTATATCTGACCAACTTTGTCTGACCTTTAATCTAGGGTTAAGGGTGCACATTCACTCTTGTGCACAATAAAGTGTGCGCCATCAAAATCTTGTCTCCCATGTGACTGGCGAGTTATAACCTCCAGCCCATTCCTTAAAACCTTCGCTGTGACCCTGCGAGTGGCACGTAGGTTGAAACACCACACACACACGCACGCACCTGCAGTGGATTTGTCACCTCATTTTCTCTGATTAGTAGAGCTATGAGTGATTGTCTTGGGAGACGCAGGTGAGCGCTGATTGGGTGCTACACGGGACCGTCCCGCACCTGAGCGAGGAGCAGAGGCTAGAGAGAGAGAGAGAAGAGGGACGAGGGGGAGGCAGTGTCCCAAGATTCATAGCTTTGACATCTGCGTCCTTCTCGACTCGGTGCTCATGGCCCGTTTGTCAAGCACCCCCCTCTGTTTCCTCTTGAGGGCAGCCGTGAAGAAGAAGAGGGTAGTGGGAACAGGGGGTGGAAAAAAAAGCATCCAGTGATGAGAGAGCGAAAGCACGGGCCACGTTTCGGGATGAAGAGAAAAGTTAATAACATGAGGTATAAAAGAGAGATGAAAGGAGAGAGCGAGGGAGAAACGAGGTTATAGTGGCAGGGGTAAGTAATGTTGATCTGACACAGTGCAGAGCTGCCATATGATGGGCCATTATATCAATCTGCTTCACACCAGGTATACATGGCTGCGGGCTTTCCGACTGAGCGGAAAAATAGAAACGTGCTGCCTCACCGGACGAGACCGTGCCGTTCAGCTTGTGCCACTTACATTCTGGCTTTTCTAGCGCACATATGGATTTAAAATGTTCAACATTTATTTTCCTGGAAGATGGCATCCTACATACAACATATTTTTGAACAATAAAATGACAATGCATACCTCCCCCTAAAACAGCATGCATTTATTAAGTATAAAGAGTTCATGGCTATGGGGTAAATAAAGTGTGTTGCCTTTTTTATTTCCTGCTTAAATAGAAAGTATGATATTAGGAATGCAAAGTAGTCTTTCAAGCTATTTGTTGTAGTGCAGCTGACTGTTTTTTTTTTTTTTTTAAGTTACAATACTGTAGTTTGTAAAAGTCTTATAGTAATTTAAAAAACTTTAAACAATCTTTATATTACTTAAACTACTGTAAAGAATATTTAAATAATTTCTAAATATTTAATATAAAACATTAATAATAATAATAATAATAATATATACAGTACATATATATATAGGAATAAACTACACATTAATACAATTAAAAAATATTTTATTTGTATATTTTAAATGTAATATTTTATTTTAATTATATTTGTCTGTCTGTCTGTCTACACAGTATAGAGTCTTTAAATAGTAGGATCTTTAAAATACTTCATTACTATATCTAATTACTAACTTCTACTTTCTCAAATATTTTTTAGTAAGAATATAATATCTACTATTACAAACTATTTATAGGTCAGATAAATACTATTCTTTTGAAAAAAAAAATGTATCATGTTTTGAACAAAAATATTAATGTTAAAAACAGCTGTGCTGCATAAATTAATATGAAATGTTTCTTGAGCAACACCTCAGCATATTAGCATGATTTCTGATGCATCGTGTGACACTGAAGACTGGAGTAAATTATATTTAAAAAAAATAATTAAAAAAACATCTAAATATTTATATATATATATGCAATTACATTACTTCCTTGAAAAGTACAAAAATAGTCCTTAAGTGGAATCAGAACCAGAACCTTTAAATTCCTTACAATTCCCAACCCTACCCATCCTCAATCCCATGATGCCGTAAAGATCAGGAGAGTGTAACATCTCCTGTGTCAGGATCCTTGAAGTTATAATTCATCCAGTCAGCGTGTGCACAGTGCTGCGTACCACGAGTCTCCTCAGCATCTGTTCACTTAAACCTCCACAGTGGACAAGAAAATGACGCAGAGCCACAAGACTCCTGCAGAATCTTTAACATCCACTTCCACTCTGTCCACGACCTTTGGCAGACTTTAGTCTCCCGAACAATGAAAGAAGAACATGTCTGTTTTCTGGTATCTAGAAGGTGAGTGCCCAAGGACTGTTTAGCTATTCAGCAGTTTAATTTATGTTTTACTGACGCAAATCAATATGTAGTAAAAGGCAGAGCAGCATGCACGGTGTGAGATAAGAGAGAACACCTGGAAAACACACAGAGCATTATGCTGTAAAATACACAAATGCGAAAGGACAAAACTGTCACGGTGGCATTACTTTTACTAGTTGAATAAATTCTATTAATTTTTACTATACTATACATTCAAGATAGATAGATAGATGGCGGGTAATTAATAACAGAACTTTCATTTTTGGGTGAACTATCCCTTTAAGGCACATTAACACGCCTCCACGTTTTCAATGGTCATGCTCAAGATAAAGGGGGAGGCAAAACAATGTTCAACACTAGACCATTCTCATAATAACACCTCCTTAAAATACCCCTGCAGGGGAAACAAACACACACACAGACTCATCTTTCATCGTTTCGGACAGCCCCGATTCAATCTCTATGAAATCCTCCTATTAAAACAAATGAAGTCTGTTTGATAGACCTTGAAAATGGCCAAGGACCTCCCAGATTCCCCTAGTTCCAGGATGAGAAGGTAAAAAGGCTGAAACATGTGCATGTGACTTACCCAAACCATCTTCTGCGAGGTACCGATCCCTGGCGTACAGCACAGAGTCCAGCATTGACTCAAACAGCAGGAAGTAGCCCTAGAAAACAACAAAATTGGGGAAAAACTTTGTAATATTTAAAGATACACATATAGACAAGAGACTGCGTTCAGATACACAGTAAAAAATATATATTGTGATTTTAACAGTAAAATATTTTTTTAAGTGAAAAAGAACCAGAAAAAACACATTGCAATGATGTTTTTTTTTAAAAAAAAAAAAAAAAAAAAAATATATATATATATATATACACACATGTTTTCTGTTTTGTAGCATTTTATCTTTTTATCTTGTTAAATTAATGTTTATAGAATTATTTTAATATCTTGTTACCATTATGGTGTTTAGTATTTGTGTTAGTATTCACACATTTTAAAACTAAAGCTATAGACCTGCATGATACCTAAAATCATAAATTGAGGTTTATTGAGGAGAGATTTAAAATATTTGGCCAGACAATAAATTGTTTTAAAATTGGATGTACATTTAAAACAAATGCTAAAAAGGTGTATGGATAATAACATAAAATATGACAGAAGCAAGCTATTTTGACCTATCAAACTCACAATATCTTTCAAAAATGTTTCAAGACTAACATTTGACATGTATTTATTGATCTCTCACACATTTCCAAACATGCATCCACAAAGACAACCAAACCGATATCAAACACGTGACCTCTGGATTTATGAGACCTTCACATTGTACCCTGTTTAAACCCATGCATGGCTACCCAGCGTCCCGTTTTACGGCACTGACCCCTCACTGACACCGGTTTTGCATGAGTAGTTGACACGTCACCTCCTGAATTATTCTATTAGCACTCAGCAGCACAGACAGCCATGAATGAAACAAGGCTGCTTCATGCTTGCTCCGAGTAATCTAAAACAGAGGCATAATCAATTACAGAAGACAGACGTGATAGATGTACCTATGAGGGGTAACACTCTTCATCAACGTGCTCTTCTGCTGTCTAGTTGGTCTGAAAGTTACACGGAAGTCTAAAACTAAATAAGAACAACCAGATGTTCTTTATCACCAAAGTGTACAAAGTGTCTTGCTTAATGCGTATATTAGTGTGTAACGACAGCTCTGATGTGCATTAAACACTTTATTTTAGAAACTTGTGTACTGGTTCGAAAAGTAAATAAGCATATAAGATGTATATATTTAATGAAGTTTCCATCTCATAATGTTGTATTGAAAAGTCAAAGTTGCTGTAAAAGGTCACATAGACACTTCTGTGCTCGTAGGCCGAGGTCAACTGGCCCAGCACCCTTAAAAGCCATGCTGACAGTGACTGTACTGCATCTCTGGGTCGTTTTTAAACAGACTTAGCATTGGAGTGATGGCTAAGCTTCTCTATGGTGTAATTTAGAACCCAATTTCACAGGCGACTGCCTCCACTGCAGTGAGAGAGAGAGAGAGAGAGAGAGAGAGAGAGAGAGATGATGAGGGGGGGGGGATGTTGTATACACACAAGTGTTTAAAATATTGGGGTGAGCAAGATTTTTTTTTCAATAAATTGATATTTTCATTCAGCAAAGAATGCATTAAATGAATAAATTATAGTAAAGACTTCTCACTTTTTGCAATTCTGTTCTTTTAAATGTTCTATTTATATATTTCTAATAGAAGTTTAAAAATTTCCATTATAAAATGTAAGCAGCACAACAGTATTGTTTTCAACACTCACAAATAAAGGTTGATTTGTTGTTTTTTTTTATATTAGAATGATTTCTGAAAGATCATGTGACACTGGAGACTAGAGGAAATTCTGCTTTACATCAGAAGAAAAAATTACATTTTTAAATAATTGTGGTAACACTTAACAATAAAGGTGTCATTTGTTAACATTAGTTAATGTATTAATGAACATAAATGAACAATACAATTATTAGTTATATTTTAATAATGCTTAAAATAGAATTGACTAAGATTAATTAATGCTGTAGAAGTATTCTTTGTTCATGTTAACTAATGTTAACTAATGAACCTTATTGTAAAGTGTTACCACAATTGTAATATTTGACTATATTAAAATTATTTATTTGTATTTATTTTATTGACTAAACACAGCCTTGGTGAGCTTAAAAACACATTAAAATAGGTTTTAAATTACAGACCAAATTCTGAACAGTCTAAATCTAAATTCCAAGCTGCTACAAAGTAGCTACATGTAACTTCTCTAAAGCTATAAGGCAAACTATTTTTATAATAGCCATAATTATTTTAAACATAATCCATAACCAGAAGCAAAAACTAGAATAAACATAAATGTTTAGCACTTTAGCATTTGAACGTGCTACACCAGTACTCATTGAATAAAAGTAGCTTCTTACTAGACCTACAATGTTTTGAAAGCATTTTGGATTTTATTACAGCATTGAAAAGAGTAGTGAAGCTATCAGATGAGTTTCTGCTTTTAGCTAGCAGCATCCCAACACTGCTCTGTAATCCTAAAATCAAGTTATTTTTCTTCTCTCCCACCAAGCATTTAAACATTTATTAGTAGTGAAAGAATTAATCTGTGCAATCACCATCATTTTTCATGGTTTCATGGTTATTGTTTTCCTGAAAAATAACCTAAACGCTTTTTCTAAAACACATTTTTTAAAGAAATACTTTTATAAGCTGACACCCCATAACTTGTAGTCCAACAAGCAAAATGTGGGTATTCAGAGGAACATTATCTGTGCACAACTAGGTAAAACCCACAGAGATAAGATCCAATAACACACACCGGTGGTAAAGAGAACATCAATGGCTGAATGTGGCCAAAATGCAGATCGATTCATTAAGCCATACGGAGATGGGGCAGAATTACACGAATGCGGCTAATGAAAATTGGACAGCAGCATTCATGCACATTAAACAAAGTACCCTATAAACACACACACATACATGAATCCTACTTTTCCCCCCATTTAGATTTGGAGCAGAGAATTCATTATGACATGTAATATAATTACAGTTCATATAACAGTAAATTAAATGTGAGGATGACTTGTGCCAAAAGGGCTTCTCTAACAAAAAGAAGACAGAAAACACAGGTCAGTTAAGTCAAAGGTCTGTTTTAGATCATGCTGCTGTATGCTGTTTCTTGTGAACATCAGAGAATAGTGTTCATCTGGCCCTTGGAGGCCATCTCTGCTCTATAAACCTGGAATCAGCACTATTCAACCTCTGCCAACGTCATGAGCATTCAATGAACAATCCTCTCAATTACAGTACAACAATACCAATCCAACTCCCGGGGGCTGTGTAATCTACTTCTCACTCACTCAATCCCACAAATCCCAAGCCAGACACCCTGAAAACTACACTGTATAATGAATTTAATGTCTGAATACTCAACTAATCACTTCAACGTAATAGTATCTTAATAATGAGACTGGGAGAGACATCACAGGAAATAATGCACTATATTTATATAAATAAATGTATATGAATGCAAATATTTCCACAATATATATTGTATGTGTGTGTTTTTATATATGCATAATATTAGGGCTGGGGGATTTAATTGTCAATTGCAGCGCATCTTGTCAATAAAGGAGTGGTTCTGCAGGTGGTGACCACAGACTACTTTTCAGTTCCTATGTTTCTGGCTGATGTTTTGGTCACTTTTGAATGCTGGCGGTGCTAGTGGTAGCATGACACGGGGTGTCTACAACCCACCCAAGAGGCTCAGGTAGTGCAGCTCCTGAATCCAATTGAGCACATCTGGGACATCATGTCTCGCTCCATCCACCAACGCCACGTTGCACCACAGACTGTCC
>JAUCMS010000127.1:7314495-7326220 GCA_032357445.1 Enteromius radiatus | reverse complement strand
TATACAAATATATTATGTAAAGAAAAACTTTTATTTTGGATGCGATTAATCGCGATTAATCATTGCCCAGAACTAATTAAAATATAATATTTTAGAAGACAATATAAAAGATTAATTAAAAACATATTTTGCAGGTTTAACATGGTCAGTAAGGCAAGGTCAGAATAGTTTTTTGTACTTTCTCAATGAATTACTAGAACAATTTCCAAATAAAGTAAAAATAATAAATAAATAAAACTTTCACTATAGCAAAAAAAAAACATTGACATGAAAACACTATTTCAGTCTTTCTATATTTAAATGTTATGTTTAAGTCAATGCAGTTTCTTTATAACTCTTTGTGAAATTTACTCCTTTACCATTTTTGAGTGAAAACTGCTTCCTAAATCCTTGTACACCTTATTGCTTATAAATCCTTATTGCTTATCTTGTACTTCTCTCTTACAGTCTGTTCTGGAAGCTTTTATGGATCAATGTACAGCAACACTTTGACCCAATTCAGCATCTGATCCTTTTCGGATTGACAAGCACGTCAAAATTAGATATCGGAGGTGGTGGAGCAGGGTGACTGCATTTTTCTGTGGACATGTGTCTCCTACAAGTCTGTGTAATAAGGTAATTGTAAAACTATTGTTCCATAACATTTTGAAAAATGATTTTCAGAAAACGGCTGTACGCTCTCCTGCTTTCACAAGGAAATGGCAGCAATGCACAAACACTTCAGACGTTTTGGGAACGAAATGGACGACATTGCACAGAAGATGAAGGGCAGGATTTTTAAACCATTTAGCAAGCCAGAGTTGTAATCATAAAATAATGTGCTCCAGTGACCCAAATCTCAGGTTACTTTGTCAGAAGCATTGCACACACACACACACAGGTACATACTGGAAAATCATACACACGCTCACCACTGCCTCAGGCAACGAGTTTGTTGAATTATAGCCCCGACATGCAAACAAAAGGGGACGAAATATAAAACATTTATTATTTCACAATTAACCTGCAAGCGATAAAAAACTCAGATACGGCAGAAAATCACATGCAGGTCAAAATCGCTTGGGAATTCCTGGAAGTTTCCAAATTTAGAGAAAAATTCTCCAATGTCCTTTTTTGAGCCTGTGGCTAGGTGGCTCGAGTTATGACCTACTTTTCCCCTTTCCTGCTGGACTACAAATTAAGGGAACTTAAACAAGGAGAGTGGTGCAATACAAGCTTGTATCGCCTTCCTCACTGTCAAATCCATAATACCAGATTTCCTAGGATAGAAATCAAAGCAATTATGCACAAGATGACATGCGTTAAAGTATTCTTAACATTATTTTAAAGGGAGTCAGGCACAGCATGAAATGTCCTCAGTTTTCAAGCAGCAGCAGCAATATAGCAACATTTTTATAAACAATCACCAAGAATAATCCCAATAAACAATTCTACAGTCAAGGATTAATAAGTAGAATAAAACTAATGTATGTTGACAACTGCATTGGCTATTTTACAATGGATTAGAAATATTTGGTCAGATTTAAAGGGGCAGTTCACTCAAAAATGAAATTGTTATCATTTACTAACCAGTATCTAGAGCTGTCAAACGATTAATCGCGATTAATCGCATCCAAAATAAAAGTTTTTCTTTACATAATATATTTGTATATACTGTGTATATTTATTAAGTATATATAAATAGAAACACATGCATGTATATATTTAATGAACATATGTTATGTTTATATATTAAATATATTTAGATATATCAAATATAAGAAAATAAATATAATGCTTTTACATGTAAATACTTTCCAAATATATACTGTACAAGTGTGTTTTAATATAAACAGAATAAATAAACACAGCATAAACACATCTATTATGTAAAGAAAGACTTTTATTTTGGATGCGATTAATCACGATTAATCGTTTGACAGCTCTACCAGTATCATTTCAAACTATTATCAGTTTTCTTCATCAGTGGAAGGTAAAAGAAGAAATCAAGAAACATTTTATGTTTGACAAAACAAATGAAAAGTCAATGTTTGAAACATCATGAAGGTGAGCAAATGATGACAAGGCTTTTTATTTTTGGGTGAACTATACCTTTAAAGGGTTACTTCACTCCCCAAATTTTAATTCTGTCATTAATTACTCACCCTCATGTCATTCCAAACCCATAAAACCTCTGCTTATCTTCTGAACACAAATTAAAATATTTTTGAGCTATCTGACCCTCCATAGACAGCAACACATCTGAAATAATCCAGGTCCACAAACGTAGTAAAAACAGCAGTAAAACAGTCCATGTGACATCTGTGGCTCAACTTCAGTTTTGCGACGCGACAAGAATACTGTTTTTGCGCAAAGAAAACAAAAAAACTATTTACTCAACCATTCTTCTCCCTGAATTATGTTTTCCTCCATTTCCTCCACGCTTTAACGTATTTGACCGATTTGCTCGATGATTTTGTCAACTGTTCTCTCATTCTGATGGCACCCATTCACTGCAGAGGATGCAGAGATGAGCAAGTCAAGTAACCTATGCAAATTTCTCCAAATCTGTTACGATGAGAAAAACTCATCTACATGTCTAGGATGGCCTGTGAGTGAATCCATTTTCAGCGAATTCAAATTTTCGGGTGAACTATTCCTTAAACATGTGTCTCTTAAAGTTTAGCTTCTCAGACTCATCATCAGTCATGTCTGAATAAATGAGGAGTGATACCTGGTTTCTAAAATGAGCATGAAAGTTATGCCATTATGGATTACGCCTGCAATATATCATGTATCAATCAACAATACATCATCTCAGCTTTTTCATTTTCCAACACTTGGGCAGGTTTTCAAAAGGGAAATGAGAAGGGAGAAAAAAAAGACGCTGACACCCACAGATCCTTTATATCTAATTGAACTCAACTATAATTGTTACAAACGCAGAATTTTGTACATTCCATTGCAAAAAAAAAAAAAAAAAAAAAGTGTATGTATAATGCTTCTTTCTAGCTATATTTCTAGCTTATTAATATCCACAAATTGAAAAATGCTCCAAAAGCATCCACTCACCATCCACTCTGAAATGATGATGTCCACTTTTTCCACCGGAAGGTCAATTTCCTCGATTCTGCCTTTGATCAACATGATGGTGTCTTCAAGTTTATTGGATCTAGAGAAAGCAAAAATAAACTTAGGGGTAACACTTTAGAAGAAGTAACACTTGTCAACTATTAACTAAGACTTTTCCCTCAATAATTTCTTAATTTGCTGCTTATTAATAGTTAGTGCAGTAGTTGTTAAGTTTAGTTATTGGGTAGGATTAGGGATGTAGAATAAGGCATTAATATGTGCTTAATTAGTACTAATAATGGCTAGTATTCTAGTAATATACATGCTAATAAGCAACTACTAGGTGTAACCGTAAAATAAAGTGTATTATCTAACACGTATAGATGTTGGTATAGTGATTATATTATCCAAAGTAAATTAATACAATTGTGTGTAATGTTTTGTTGCAAGCATTAAAAAAATAAAAATAAATAAATAAAAATACAAAATAAAATAAAATAAAATTTATTTTTATTTTATTTAAAAACTAAATAAATATATTATAAAACAAATATATTATATTATAAAATGCATGTTACTAGTCTGAACACCTCATTTGAGACAATGAATGTTAATTACGCTAATTTGGCCAGGAGTTAATCTCCTCAAAGACGCCTGCTAATGAATCCAAATTACACACACCACAGCGGACTAACCAGGACAACAACACTAACTGTCCCAATTTGACAGCATCTCCTCGCTGACCTTTTGCACTAAGGGTCAGCAAACTACGGCTCACCTGAGTGTTTGTGTGTAAGTGTGTAAACGTGCGTGAACACCCCCCCCATCCCCCCTTATTTAAATGATCGCTCCTGTTTTGACCAGTAACCCTGAGCATCAATCTCTCTAAATACTCCATTATCATGACAGCTAATGTTACTTGGGACAGAGTCATTACTCAATGCTGCGGAGCGCATTTCTGCCCAACCGATCCTTATCTCTGCACCTTCGTGCTATCACACTCTTCCAGAATCCCATTTTAGTGCTCCCTCTATCCGCCCCTCCTTCAGCGGACTGTCTTGAGCTAGGAAACACTAATCTCATTACTGGGTTAATTTAGAGGACAATGTCAGCTACGGGGGGAGGAAGAGAAGGGGGATTTGGGATGCTTTAATACTTCCCTTCACTGGATGGTACTTGGTTTAGGGAATATGATCCAAGGATATTGATCCTCTGGGACTAATGATTGGATTTAAACTGTAAAGTGATAATGGCAGACTAGATTATCCACCAAATCACCATCATGACTGGTGTTAAACGGTGTAATCTAGAATAAGTAGCTAAACTATAGAGATCATGTGGGGATTATCTGGATTTCTGCTGTAAATGCTCCTAAAACATTAATAAAGAACAAAAAGCCGTAGGGCAACATTTCACACAATACAAGTGCAACGCAAATAGCCAATAGCAAATATCTGTGAAGTTTTTCACCTGATTCTAGATCATTCTTGATTTATTGATGACTTCTAAATCACAGACAAAAATATTACAACAGGCATTTATCAAACTTGTTTTTGACCATTAAATATCCTGGCGTTCTTCAAAAAGACTGTGGATCTCAAATATTTAGTAAATATAGTTTATCATAAAAGAATTCATCAAGTCCAAGACAAAATTGTGCAATTACAGAAATAACAGAAATAATCCATATTAAATATCTATTCATCCCCATTTTTTTGTTTAAATAAATAAACTAATTAATAAATGCAGGATTTTCACTCAGAAATTGTTAGTAATATCACAACTAGGAAATTACTATGAAACTATGAAATGAGAAATATACTGATTAATCCTGAAAACCATTGTTACGAAAAGCAACATTTTTAGATAAAAACTGAAATAATATGTTCTTGTAATATAAATAGGAATATACATAATATATAGTATGTTCTTCTATATTATATATATATATATATATAATCCTATGTTTTATTTATCACTTATTATATTTAAGTGCAAAGGTGCTTCAATAAATAATGTTAACATCTTTATGCATTTACAAGTATTAAAAAAACTGGTATGGAAATAGTTTCTACTTAAAATTTGCTAGTACAATTCACAAAAAAATACAAAGAATTAGTAAGTAACTAAACATTGCATTCTGAAGCAGAAAAAATGACTAGTGTTTTATTGTAAAACTTACTCCAGTCATCTGGGTATTAAATATATATATATATCTTTTTTACATTCTTGGCACTTTCAAAATAAATTGCTTGTAATTTTCCTCATTTTTAATAGCTGTAATAATTAAGTGCCTAATTATTCAATGTAAAAGTAAATAATACTTATTACTCATTTGTACATGCATATCTGTGAAAGTGTTTATTTAACTCCTTTCTATGGATTTTTTGAGTATATACTTCACATTCAATTAAGAATGTAATTGAGATACGTCATTTTCACCTCTAAAAAGCTGCATAAAGCATCACACACGTCAGAAAAGCACCTCTGTAAAACCCCTACACACTCAGGCGGCATGTAGGAGGCCTCGGCCCAACAGCGGCCCAGCGAGCTGTAAAATTAAACTTCATTTTCCTTTCATCCTCCTGCCTGCTTCGACTCCTCAGACTTACATAATAACAATAACCATAATCAAAAAAAAAAATCTCCCAGAGACACCACATGTGGTGAACACATCTCGGCTCCAACAAATAAAACTATATTCCTGCTTCTGGGTGAAATGGAAGTGCCCACGGAGGTGATGCATGAGGTAATTTTAATGGGCAGATAGGTTGTAAAAGGAAGCAGATAGGGCAGGCTGGAATCCATTTGTATGTTTAGTGTGCGTGTGAGACACAGGGCCAGGATGGAAGCAAGAGAGACTGGAAGTCGACTGGGTGGAGGTAAATGATAGGCCTTTAGGAA
Organism: Enteromius radiatus; assembly: GCA_032357445.1. Taxonomy (NCBI): domain Eukaryota; kingdom Metazoa; phylum Chordata; class Actinopteri; order Cypriniformes; family Cyprinidae; genus Enteromius; species Enteromius radiatus. The sequence continues at coordinate 7,320,265 of JAUCMS010000127.1, read as the reverse complement.
CGTGACTGCAGCCCGTAAACACACTGAAGTCAAGCACTGAGACAAATAAAAAGAGGACTAGTTTGGGGAAGAGATTGCAAGGTAATAATGCTCGCTGGCCCAGGTTTGGTGTGAGAGTGTTTCTCAGGACAGTTGACAAAACTGCCACTGAAAATGTTACATTGATTGATCTTATACATCCAACTTTACGGCTTATATGTTTGGCTTTCTATGATGTATTCCATACTGTGTTTGCAAATTCTGCTGGTTTGTCAACAACATGATGTTGTACAGCTGGCTAACAAACTAAAAACCAATCTGTAATGACTAATTTTTCCAACAAAAATGGGTGGTGAGGACAGTAAAAATGCTGATATAAAAATTTAATAATAAAAAATATTGTTGAATTACTGCAATTTTTGTATTTGCAAAAACGTGTGTTTTAATGCTTTTTTTGTGTATTCTGTGATAAAATATCACTGCAAAACTTACTTGATACAGTCACGAATGCATCATTAAGAAAACTACATACCATCGGTTTCAACAAAAATTAGCAATTACATCATATGCCACTGTTTCCAGCATTTTTTAAATGAATGTACTTATGGTATGCTACAAATTTTGGGGTAAAAATATTAAAAAAAAAAACAAATAAAAATGTATTCTAAAATATTGTGAAGGAAATGATCATTTAATGATAAAAAAGTAAATAAAATATTTCACACATGTATAAAAATAAAAAATAATGTAATTGTGGTCAGGCCAGTAAAAATGTTTATTAAAAAAAGCTGTTAAGCCCAGCAAATACAGGGAAATATTGAGAAAAAGAATGCAAAAAACACTTTGAAAGCTATTAAAGGATATTACATTGACAGAGGAGATCAGGAACCATTAAAGAGGAAAGCAATACTATACCTTGTTTCAAATAATATTAAACAAAAAAAAAATAAACGTATCCCAAAAGGCCCTTTCTTATTTACTCAAGAACCTGCTCAATACTTGAGTGCAATGTTGACTCACCTGACAATGTCCATGGCCTGGTAAATGATCTCAGATTGGTCGACAGCAATGACCTTCCTGGCTCCTGCTTTGGCGGCGAACATGGAGAGGATTCCCGTACCACATCCCACATCAAGCACCACCTGCGGGTGAAAGGAGCACTGCGTAACCTTTCCACGCTATGCCAGCTTGTCTGTGCCATCTTAAGCGTGCAGATGTGTAATAATGGCACCCGAGGCATTTATCACGCTGACAAGGTCTAACCCTTATTTGCCAAAGTCCACTGGCTGGACCACGATGGCCGAGATAAACCTCTCGTTGTCTACCCCCACTTCACCTTTTTATTTCCAGCTCAGCGCGTCACCTCGGGATCCATGTTCAACCGTGGCCGGCTAAAGCTGATCTAGCCAATGTCAGCGCAAAATTAATGGTTTGTATATGAGCTGTGTGGTGTGTGTTTTGTGTGTGTGTGTGTGTGTGTTGAAGCACCATTATCCTGTTATCAGCCCACTGCAGTTGACACATAAGAACCCCCCTTTAAAAAAAAATACTGCAGCTTGGTATAATGCAAAGGTTTTTTATATCAGCCCTGTCAACGCAATCATTACTCTGTCGTAGCTTTTTCTCCAACACTTAAAAATGCCAATGTTGCTGGGCTTCGAGAAGCCCCATACTCACCTTGTCCTTGAAGACGTCCATGTTGCGGTACATGAAGTCTCGATAGCTCTCAGTGCGCACCTTGTCCTGTCGAAAAATGAGACAACCAAAGTCCTAAGTAATGACACAGTGTCACCATTCTACTTTCCATTAAGAAGACAGAGCGCACCCATCCCAGAGCGAGAAGAATCGTTGAACACGATCCAATCATTCAGAGCAAAAATTTAATTTTAACGGCTTATCCACAGTTAAAGCTGACAGTCAAGGAAATCAAATTAACAATCGTTAAGCAGCATGAAATAAAAATCTCATTTTTAACACTGTCAAGATTGAATTAGAAAGCAATTCAAAGGATGTGTGACTGGTAATGATTTTATTTTATTTTTTTTTTTTTGAAGGGAGGAGTTGGTGTTTTTGAGAGTGCAGATGAAAAATTAAATGAAACTGACCCTGACACTTCTTGCTTTGCCAGCAGAACTTCAGCCAGGAATGGCTAATTAACCTGCCAATCACACTAAGTGCCACCCAGAACATACATGATGCTGGAAGCTATTTACAATCCAAACCACAGCCATTACATTTCTATTGCTTTAAACCAGGACATGTTAAAAATAACAATAATAACTTTAATAATAAAAATCTATTAAAAATGACGTACGGTTTGTACGGTTAAACGATCAGCTTTATCATTTTTTCTGGACATTTTTTATGCAAACTACTGCACAAACGTTTGAAACAAGCATTTTTTTTTCCTCAAGTTTCAGAAAGAAGGCTGCATTTATTTGATCCAAAATACAAATAATATAAAAATAATATTGTGTAATATTATTACAACTTATATTTTAAAAATGTAATTTATTTCTGTAATAGCAAATCTGATTTTTCAGCATTCAGCATCTCATTGTCATATAGAAATTAATATAATTTAAAAAAATATGTACATATAATATTTTATAGTTTTTGCTGTTGCTTAAAATGTGAAAACCATGTACTATTTTTTAAAAGTTAGGGGGAAAGAAAGAAGAAAAAACACATTTTTTTCAGCAAGCATAAACCAATTAAACTGATAGAAGACATTTATAATGTTACAAAAGAGTTCTATTTTAATCAGAGAATCTAAAAATAATTAAAAATATTAAGCAGCAAGAACAGTTCTCAACACTGATTATAAGAACCATTATTAATAATTTAGTATCAATAATTACCAATAATAATATAATATGATAATAACTGAGCACCAAATCAGCTTATTAGATTGATTTTTCAGAATTTTTGTTTATCATCTAGCAGGATCTGATTTGCTTATCCACAGTTAATCCATTAAATATGCTTTCAAATTATGGCAAAAATTCCACTGGCATCCCTGTAGGATTTGATGTTCTGAAGTGAAAACATATTTAAAGTCTGTGGTTTTTACCAATTAAATATATTTGAATAGCCCTTCTGATACAGGAAAAAAACAGATGTTCACTTAACTTTCCTTAAATGGAAAGTTTTGCATTAGTTAAAGGTTTACGGCATCTGACTTGTGACGGTAAATGGCATCATTTTACGGTGGACAGTAAAAGGCGTCAGCGCTTGCGTTGCACCATACAGCTCGCCTCTCCTCTGCAGAGTTTCGACTCTGACGCAAACCGCCGTTTAATGCAAGTTGGAGGAGGCACCAATCACTGGCCCTCTCCAGGACGTACTGCAGCATGAGAGCTGATGATCCAAACGCTCCTCACTTGAACCTCCCTTATTGCAGTTACAGCACTCAAACAATGACATCCTAACAATAAATCTGGAAAACTGCAATGTGCGAAAATAAATAATGGCGAATAATGAAAATATGCTGCGTAGAGTGAACCACTGCATCTTTTTTTAAGTAGTTTGCACAAAGTGTGAGTTGCTTGTGACCTTCTACCGAAGCAAATAAGGCCGTAGATATATGTTAGGTGGGGACAGACCTACCTTCAGCATCTCCTCATGGATGCTGTAATGCCCATAAGAGCTAAAGTAGGCCTCGTCTTCATCTTCTCTCAACTCAGCAATGGCCCCTGAGCGTGAAGGGCCGCGACTTGTGTCTGCGTTCAGCACTAGACCTTGTGCCAACAATCTGGGGCAATGCAAACAACACACACACAAACATACACACACACACACACATATATATATTAAGACAGAGAAAGGCTTGGTCAGTCCACCACGTGCATGTGCATGTGAGTGCTCGCTCAAAATCTTAACCACTGCAGTGGAATTTTACCCCATCTCTAACTTCTATTGCCCCGCCTCTTTTTTTGCACCTCTATCCACTTCAGTGAGTGTGTTTGAAACTGAGCTCTATGCTGCACCCTGCTGGACCCAATTATACATTACACATCTATTGGAGCTCCACAGCTTAAACTCAAGAGTGAGCTGTTCTTTTTTAATATACATATATACTTTTTTGTCTTTTGTGAATTGTGAACAGTGCTATTATTGTAATTGCTTGGTCAAATCAGTTTAAACAATGCTAAATTTGGTTCCACAATAAAGGAAGATGTAAACTTGTTGCCATCAATTAACTACATGTTAAATGGAAAATAATTATATATAATTATATTTGGTTCTTTTTTAATCAACCCTTGAATTTTGAACATCATCTTTGTGAGAATCTTTGATATACTGTAACAACAGTTTATACTGTAGTAAAATAACTTGCTCTTTAGCTTGGAAAAACAAAAGAGAATGTGTTTTTTCCTAATTCAAATTCCTTTAAGGTAATTCATTCAAGAAAACCAAAAAGGCAAAAAAGGAAAACTTCAACATTAATTATGCACTGGGTTCAATACGACTATCTAGGAATATAAAAATCTAAAGTTATCTCAATAACCCTGAAACTGTCAAAAGTCTGCTGGATTATGTGTTTTGGAACTTCATACCTTAGTGTAAGGCATGTTTAAGATGGCACAAGATGGCATTTGCTTATGCTTTGAGGAAAAAAAGCACTAAACATCTGAACCACACTGATTCAATACATATGAAGGGTGAGGCTGAGGTTACACTGACTTGAGTTTGTGTAGATCATCCATGGCCCGGGCCAGAGCTTCCTCGGCTCTCTGAGCTCTGTCTTCAGCCTGTCTGGCTCTCTGAAGCAGAAGAGACATCTGATCACCAGCCGCAGGGCTCAGAGTCACAGCTGCAGCCTCACTCAACTCTTCAACATCTGACAAAATGCAAGCCAATAGCACAAATGTGTTTCAAACACGCAAGAGAGATTTCCACATTCAAACGTTATTAAGTTAAAGTTAAGTTATACCTCTTCAGCAATGATGCATCAAACTGATCATAAGTGACAGTAAAACATTTACAGCGTTAGAAAAGATTTCCACTTCAAATAAATGTTATGAATTGTCTTTTTTTTTTTAATAATCTAAAAAAAAAGAAAATCACTGTTTGTTTGCACACAGAATTTCAGCAGCACAATATTGACCATAATTTAAAAAAATGTTTCTTGAGCAGCAAACCAGCATATTAGAATGATTTCTGAAGGATCATGTGACTACGGATCATGTAAAATCTAAAAAATGTGTCATAATAATAATTTGAGACAAAATTATGATTCCCATACCTATCTGCAATAATGGATCATCTGGTAAAGCTGGTTTCATATATTCATCACTGTCCCATGGCAATGGACCACTTAAAGCCAGCTGCAAACTCTCTGCAGATTTCTACAAAACACACACAGTTTAGTCAGGCATTAAGCCATCTTATCACATACACTACAACAGTGTGTGTTAAAAGGATACTTACTGTAGTCCTGATGTAGTTTATCATTTTTATGTAGCCATAGTCATCAAGCCCTAAAAGGAAATTAAATCAGATTTGTATTTTGAGACTTCACTCTCACATTCAGCACACTGAGCAGTCCTCGTTTAGAAAACTGCAGGGGTTTTTACTTACTGTGTTTTTGGACAAGATCTGGAATATCCACACCATGATCTGCCTTACAGTGTTGTACTGTTTCAGACACGGAGGTCAGAGTCCTGTAAAGTTAGACACATACATCTGAGTACAAAACAAATCTATTGTAATTAAAGGGGTCATACAAAAGCAATTTTCCACAAGCTAATATGATTCTTTAGGGTCTTAATGGAAAGTTTGTAATATA
>JAUCMS010000127.1:7255537-7285545 GCA_032357445.1 Enteromius radiatus | reverse complement strand
ACTTTGTAATAATAATAAAACGTTCAAATTTAAAATAAAATTAAAATAAAATGCATTTCTGTGATACAATACTTAATTTTCAGCATCATTACCCAGTCTTCAGTGTCACATGATCCATCAGAAATCCTTCTAATGTGCTGATTTGCTGCTCAAGAAACATTTCTTAATATTAGTAATGTTTTAATTGTTTTTAAGACCTCAAGAGTTCAAAAGATCAGCACTAAATATGAACGGATATGGAAATTGTTGCCTATATGACAACCAAAATGTGTTATATTATTTATTTTATTACTCTTGTATAACTTGTATAAAAGCCCTAAATCTAAATGTCACTAATAAACAAATAATAAAGAATAGAAACAAAATGCCAGTGTGCAATAGACAAGCACTGGAATTAATAGAAATAATGTTATCATTTATTAGAATAAACATTTTACTTATGAGGCCAACACCAATAACATTTAGCATGGGTTATTCATGCACACTAGCAATCACCACTTAAATTGTCTTCAAAAAACATTCAAATCTATCGCATTCAGGAACTAAAAGAACACAATTTTGACTTGTAGGAAAGAGAACCGCACATGAGCAACAGCTTATTTTGATGAATACATATATCTGTATTGTATAAATGTGAGGGAGGTCACATTCTCCACGGACATCCTTTAAGATGAGCGGCACAGAGCACATAGGATTGTTCTTCTCTCTCTTTGTCCTCAGCGGCTCCACAAGGCTTGAGGAAGGCACATGAGGGCCTGTCACAGGTAGAGCAGAATAGGGATGGCTCCTCTAAAATAACCCTTGCCCCCATGCTTGATTGCCCCCTTATTGACACTCACTCTCAAGTCCACAATAGCGCTCCTCAGACACCGCTAAATAGACTTACTCCTGACGGCCCGCCTCCCAGCCACTCTCGCCCTAATCCAATCCCCCAACCTGAACCAAAGATGTCCCAGAAGCCCCTTGTTCTCCTGTGGATCTGAGTCTTTGAGGATTGAGTTTATCTGACTTATGCAACACAAATTGTGCTAGATTAAGAAAATGATTGATAAAAATTAAGTTTAAAAGGACGTTCAGAGACCGATTTTGTCGCTAAAATTACCATGTACAGTAAAATTTTTGGCAGTTTGATTACAAAATGTAAATGCTGCCACATTCTTTACTTGTTTGTTCATCCAAGTGATTTTGTATGTGCATATAAAAAAAACTTTGTAGTAATAATAATAATAATAATAATAATAATAAATAAAATTAACAATGCATTGGTAATATTTAAAGCCTTTATATATAATGCATTTTTAAATGCATTATGCCTTTTAATGCACCTTAGATGTATGTATTGTACTGTATGATCGAATGAATAATTGCAAACACAATTATATTTTTTTATAATATTTAATACAAACCTTTCAATATTATAATGCATTTTAACTTTGATAATTATTGACGAAAAGATATAATGCACTACAATGTACATTATAATACCTTTATAACACAATATAAGACTTTAAGTGTCATCAATGTATTTTTTTTTATTTCCATTGTCAACACATATCTTTGATTTCTATCACTGATTTTCATTTTTTTAATTGCATATGCAATATGAGAAAACTTCAACATGAAGCACAAGTTATCAGCATAATGCTGCTTTTACGCACTCGGTTCATTTAAATTGCAACTGTCCTCTTGGAATTTTCAATTAGAAGAAGAGCCAAGAAGAACTTTAGCAGAGTCTGTGTTGAATAAAACTTAGATTACCCAACTTCAAATCCACTTCAGCACACTAGTGCCGCACTAAAGCCTGTGAAAGTGCACATAGACGTAATGACGGACCTTAATTAGAAACTTCACTTTCCCATCATGCTCCTCTCCTGCAGATTAACCCCTGAACAATTCCAATCAACAACCTCAGTCTGATGAGGGTCACAATTGACTTGCATGCATGCTGGAAAGCCTCTACTCACACTCCTGCCGTCAATGGAGGGATCCCATTAGATACAATGACGGTGTGCTTTATAATGGGACACAAGCCAATTTTAAAGCCGCCTGCTTTGTCTAATCAGGACCGGCTCACTGTCATTAGTTTCCACTCTGTGTGGAAGAATGGCCGGAGTCAGCTGAAGACTCCTCAGGGCTCTGTGTCAGTCTAATGAACTGAGGCTCTTTGTGGCTCTGTTGGGTTTATTATTGGGTTCAGAGACCAAGGAAAAGAAAGTGCTTCAAGAAGAAGGGTTGGCCGACCGACTGCTCTAAAAACCCCTCCACTGCTGCTGTTTACATAAGATCACAACACAATATTACTGCTATTACTAGTAGAAGTACCTGGACAAACACAGCTCATCTTATTAAATGACAGATTTGGTTCTATGAAAATAAATGAGAGAATTTATCATTTACATGATTCTTTCATATTTCTCTATTTATAATTACATTTAAAAGATATATTTTTGTAAATCTGCAACTGTAATTTCTGAATAAATGCTTTTTTATGATTATAGCATGCTATATAAACACTATAAACACCTTTTAATGGTATATGTTTCTTCAGCTATTGCACTTTTGAATCTCTGTAGATTGTTCAACAGTGTATACGCAAACATCACTGCTAATAATTCTTTTTTTTCTGTGAATTGATAAAAATTCCCACTAAAATGTCATTTCAACTAAATCTCAAATTACAGTACTGCTCAAAAGTTTCTGGTGGTTAATATTTTATGTTGAGAGATGTTTTATGTGTGAGAAGTATCACCAAGACTGACTGCATATATTAGATCAGTAATATTGTGAAATACTCTTAATGAAAACCTGAATTTTCACCATTATTTCTCTGGTCTTCAGTAACACATGAAACAATGAACCCAAAACAGTAGTGAGTTTTTCTCTGATGGAAATGATGGTGCCGCAAAATATTTTTATTATTAATATTTTTTTAATAAATAAATTGTCAGCCTTTTTTTACATGGAATTATTCCGAATTATTTGCATAAATCAGCTACATTACAGCTCACAAAATTTCTTCTCACAAGTGATATTTTCCTCTTCTTCTACTACAGGTGCGCTAATTTTTTATTATTTTTTTTCCCCTGCAAATTTCAGTTTTAATGTGTTCTTCATATAGAGGAAAAAATTAATTTAAAAAAATCAATCTCTGTGAGCTACTGTAAATGCATCCAAGTTGAAAAAACACCCATATATATATATATATATATATATATATATATATATGTTCAGAATCTGATGCAGATTGTGTATCGCTTATGCTGTGTAAAGACAAATATCTGTGAAAAGAAACACACTTCATGTGCTTTGAGGCACATATGCAACTCTGCATTATGAGTATCATTTTAAAAATGCTAACTTAGCATCAGAACGGCAAACTAAAAGTCCTCAAAGTGCAAGTTTACAAAGTTTACAAAGGCAAAGTGTGTAGTGTGAGCGTAGCAGGCTGTTCTTGTGTACCACCATTCATCTCCACAGAGAGGCTGTTCTCAATCCTCTCAGTAAATGTGTGAGAACATGCAATAGCCTCAGACGTATTAGGGAATAATTACACTTGCGCTCTGATGCACTGCCATTCAGGCAGGCCGGACAATATTTCAGGGATTAGAGATGTCAGTGCCACGGGCATCTTCAGAGAAATCAGAGGCACCAGGCTCACATTCTTATGCAAAAGCAGGGAAGTGTTTGGATACTTTGATACAACCCCAGAATCCCCCCCCCAGGCCCCACACACACACAGCCTTCAAAAATCTGTTCATTGAGGCCGAGTACACAAAGAAGAGGGAGACAGATGCTCAGCTGAAAGAATCTGCAGCTAGAAATATCATGAGAAAATCATTACTATTACTATCACTCATTCTCAGGGTTGAGCACGTGTTACTCGTCTTGCTCGTTTTAGCATAGAAATCATGCCTTTAATGGTTGGTTCAAGCATAAATGAAATCGGATCATTTATGCATGTATGCATTTATATATTTATTGTTGAGAAGAGGTGACATAAAATTAGATCTGCACAATAAAAACAGAAAGTGACAAAAAACACATAACATTGTCTTAAGTAGGGGATAAGTTGGTTCTGTAAGTTGATAAATTCCGGTTTTAAATGAAAAAAAAAAAAGTAGTAATTTTTTGATTATTCTGATCATGTTTATTAACATGTAAAGCATAAAAAGTAACTGCTCTAGTACTGAGCCTTGAGGCACTCCATATTGCACATACATTATATATACTGTTTATGTCATCCTTATAATTTGAATGCTGGTTATTTTGATGTAAATCATTTAGTTGAACATGAAGAACAGAGTATTGTTTCTCACAGGTGATTACATCATGATGTGGTGTAACAGTGTGATGAGAACATTGGATTCAGCTCATAAAGTTAACCAAGTTTGCCTCAAAGACTGAACTGTGACACAACAGTCAGCTTGCCTGTCTCAGATCAGGGTCGCTCCCTCTCTTTTGCTTCCAAACGTCTATGCATTTCAAGCTCCATGAAATCTCCTTCCCTGTGTGTTTAGAGATGCCAATGGGAAAGTATTTGGGGTTAGCTGAGGTCCAGGAAAGGCACACATGTGGAACTGGAAAAGAAAATAGCAGCACTGACCTTTTAAACTCCACTGATAATTCAAACAAATCATCTACTTGGATGAAGAAAGGAATATTTGATCTGTTAATGAGAGCAGTTATGTCAAAGAGTGGACCATTAAAATATTAATGGAGTGGGCAACAATAACCCAGCAATTATCTACCATAAACTTCAACATTACTTCAAAAACCTTCTAGAGTCGAGTCATTCAATTTAGCTCTAAATACAGGGTCCAAAACATACATCTTGAGTGATCTTAAGAGACATTATGCAAAAAATGTATTGTGTTAAACTGGATCATCAAAGGTCAGCAGCAAAGACACTGGTTAATAAAATGGCATTAGATACATTTGTGTAATTTAATATTTAAATATTGCAGGTTTGCATCATATTCTGAGTTTATTTTAATTCATTTTGCTAAATCTGTTTTGTGAGAGTGAGATGAATTAATGCGCATTGACTTTTTATCAGTCAATAAATAAGTTCCTAGTACAAGACAACTTTATAACTTTGTGTCAAACCAGAACACTAGCTTGTGCAAATATGCAGTATCTAGGAATAGCAATACCAAAAACAAAGAGTTGATATTACTTTTTTTTCTGTTTTAATCTAAATTAAGCAAGATGTAAACTCAGAAATCAAAGAAAAGAAAAAAAAGTCAGTTGAAATTGGAATTGTGAAAAAGTCAAAATTTAAATATCAAACACTTTCAAACAGTATACATAAGGAATCTCACAAGTAATATGTACAATATCTAAAAAAAATTTAAATAAATAAAAAAATAATATTCTGAATTTCTCTCTTTTTTGTGGTCTAAAATTGTGCTAAGAAAAATATTTGAATTATGATTTAAAAAGACATTTCTTTTTTTAGTGCGTGGTGAAAATAGACTAAAAGTCAACAACAACAAACAAAATCAACTTTAAAACCCTACCCTACTGATCAGTGACGTCTTGTAACCCTTGAATCACTGAGGCCAATTACTAAAGCGATGCGTAACAAGATCAGTCAATATAAACTTATGTCAGTGCACATGACCAGTTTCATGAACATGAATGACTGTTGCGCTTTAAAGCAGGCAGAGCTTTGGTCACACTGGGGTCCTGCCATCAGGGGGCTGCCCACTGCTGTGCCCGAGTGCAAAGTCAGTCAGAGCTCATTAGTACCGTTTGCCTGACTAAAGTACCTGCGCATGAATCCAATGCTATGCGATGACCGAAGGGTTCATTACGGCTCACAGCGTTTAACCTGAAATCACCCGTATCCTGGTTCAAAAGTTCATATCCTCTTCCACTCAAAAAAAAAAAAAAAAATGACAAGACACTGATCATTTCTTCTTTTGTGGCACAGGTAAATGAAAGTTGACAGCGTATAAAAAGAAGATTTGAAGCTTGCTACTTGCAAAACATGCCTTCTTGAAAATTCACTGATGATGGAATGATTTTAAGTAGAAAATAAAATGTATAAAAACATTATTTCAATATGTTACTAGCTTTTTCAGTGAAGATAATAAGATAGATAGATTCTATAGCTCTATACTATTAAGCAGGTATAACTTACTTGAAAGGACAATCAAGCACACATTCACAAAAAAAAAAAAAACACTGAAAAGGCAAAGCTTTCCTGCTGTTATGCTAATGCATCAGAGCGCTCAGTGAGAATTATATGTGAATTAAATGAGGCTTTCTGGGTTTTTTCCTCTAGAAGGTAAAGCAGGGGAGATTAAGGCACCGTGGCCAGTCAGCGCTCTGTGGCTCTGACAAAACACAGACTGACATAAGTACCCACACTCGCTCAAAATCCGATTAAATGTGTCAACACAGACTGAGCAATAGGCGCTGGAGTCCCTCTGTCCTTCTCTTAAACGACTTTCCATTTCTCCTGGGCCTCATCCACACTAACATTACCACCTACCTGGACGCAGTTCACAAGTTAAAATCTGAAACTGTTTGAGGGATCTGAAATCTATTTGGCAGATGCTGCCTTTTACATCCTGCTCACTGCATTCATTAAGCATCTTAGAGAATAAAATATTAATTTCTGTATATATATATATATTTTCATTTAGGTATTAAATAATGTTTTTACTCTGAACAATTTTCACTCAGAAAGTACTAGTAAATTTCACAACTGATTACAAAGAAATGGCATATTCAATTAAATAGAAATTTTGAATTGGAAAGACTGAAATAGTATTTCCTTGTAAAACTTAAATCATTTATGCCTTGTAATGAGACCTTTTTCAGTGTTGTAGCCACTTAACATGTTTCTGTGCTGCCTGAATTGTTCATATTTATGTTGAGTTCCATAATTTAACAGAAAATCAAAGTTATACTCTATCAGGAACGTTTTGTCATCAATGAGCAATTAAATTTGCATTCAGTCATGGACAAACGTTATGCACAAAAGATCTGCTTCAGGGAAGGCCTAAGCTGTCAGCGAAAATTTAAAAACTGGCCTGTAGAACAGTGAATAGCCAGGCTTGTTCCTGTTTCTGAGTCTGGAGAACAATAACTCCATGTAAAGAGGATTATAACAGCACCTGTTATGCAGCCAGCCAAATAGGAGGGACATCTGAATTTAATAGTCTCAGAAAAATTGTCTCTGCCGTCCCAGTCCTTTCTTCATCCAAACCTGCAGACACGTCGAACGGTGACAACCAATGGAGGGTTCAAGTCTGAAGGCCAAAGAAAAAACGTTAATCCCTGCTGTGACCAAACGCGGGCTGGCTGCATGACATATCAAAGAACAGGTGGACCGAGACCAGGCGTACTAAAGGCTTTGTTCAATAGATGTGTGGTTTTTGTAGGGTTATGTTAAATGGCGAGTTAATATCGATTTAATGCTTGTCATTGTTTTTTTTGTTTTTTTTTGGCAATGCAAATCCTCTCAACGCTTAAAAATAAATAAATAAATAAAATCATGCTTTGGAAAAAATGACCTGCTGTATCATCTGGTTATTCGCAATTTATGTAGCTTATGTATGAAATGTCACTTCATTAAAAAACTGAAATTTTATTTGTCCTGGTAAATTTAAAGAACTAATGCACTTACGAAGCACAAAAAACAGAAGACTTCCTGTTTGTCCAAGCCAATGTTTTAACTAATAAAAAAGGAGTAAACACTTAACCACCTGCCAGACCCAACACCCTGTAAAACTATCCCAAAAGAACCCTTCATGCATGTGTAATATATTTACTCAGCCCTTCTCTTAACTAGGCAATGTTGATGCCAGATAATGCACAAGTTAATCTATTTATTATATTGTTGTGAAGTAAGGGAACTGTGTAAAGAATCTAGACGGCACCGTAGCTGCTCCCCTCAACGGTGTCTGCACTTAAGTTGAGGTGTTCCGGAGGGGGATAATATCTTGGAAATGTGCATTTAATGGGTTTAATCAAATCCCACCAGCTGTTTTTAGCCTTTGCTAAAAGGAAAAAAAATGTGCCAAGCTTCCACAGCTATTAGAAATTAGCTTCGGTCATCGAGACTAAGCCATGTTTCCAGCTAACCATCTGCTAGTCTGCAACAATAGAAGGATTTTCCTGAGCAAAGAAATATGGAGTTATAAAAAAAATTAAACATAATGGAAAAAGGCTTTGTTTTGTTAATTTGCCTCATCACTTTTGCTTAAGGTGCATTTACAGATTGTGTTTGTGTGTGCACGTGTGTCTAAAAAAAATAAAATAGCTGGTCCTGACATTTTAGCTAACTTAACTTAAAACTATTTCGTATGTACTTTAAAGCAACACTTATTTTGTAATGAGAGTAAATAATGTCTGCATAAATGCTAAAAGTCCTGTTGTAGGAATGGAGTTGGTCTATAGTAATTATAATTAGCTTAATTTAAGTACAAAAGAAGTCTATGGGAAGTCCCTAATTAGATAGGCTACCTATGTAAACATGTCTTTACAGTATTTGGGGCCAAAATGAAAAAAAGAAAAGTTTTTGTGGACAGCCACACACTTAATAAAAAGTATTCATAAAAAGTATCCTATAGCTATGGCAAAAGAAAAACACACACAAAAAAAAATACATGAAATAAAATAAAAATACATGAAAAGCATACATTTAAGGGATAAATATGATCTTGGTGGCCCTTTGATAAAGTTTGATATAGTTAAACTCTAAATGCTAAATATTAGTATTTGACAGTCTTTACTTTTATACCCATTTAGCTTAGTCCTTTTGATTTTTATCCTTACTTTTATATGAAAGATGTTTACATTAGAACGGTTAAAATTTTATATAAAACACATTTTAAAATGATAAACGAATGTAATGAATATTACATTCACAATAAGATCAATGAGAGGCATTAGAGGCCCATATCTTATGCTTGACTGCTTCTAGAGTTCATGCCCGGAGGAGTTAAACCTCCACGCTATAAAGCGAGCACATGAAACTATCAACACATGCAGTTTCGGAAGTGAGAATAAAGACTGCTGAAAGATAAATGGCGGAGTTGAGAGTTTTAAACCGTGGGCTCTTGTTTACGACAGTTTACGCTCACTGCGCAGTACCCTGGTGTTGTAGTTTAAACTGTATTGTTTTATTATTGTCACCTTTTTATAATAATAAGTTTATCTTCATTAAGTGTTAGGACCAACCCTAAAATATGAGGCTTTGAGTCACCCGTTCACGAGCTGAATTTGCGTGTGTCCAGTCTCTCATATCAGTTTAAATGCACCTCTTACGCATGCGCTTCAAATCACATATGCACTTTTATTCAAGCGGTTAAACTGGCAGAATAAGCCTCGTCGTCTATAGAAACAGAGATCGGTGTGTTTTTTGTGTCAGAGATCTTTGTGAGGGTAAAAGAAAGCGAGGCGCGAGCAGCTGAGGGTGACAGTTCACGGTTCAAACGGAGCTGCACACGTCTCGCGAGCGTGTGTAAAGTGAGGCCCCGGCAAACGTGAATGAAGACTTGCCCGGTTTCAAACACGGGGGATATATCTAACACATCTGTCATGGCGATTCAACCACAAATCCATTTAAAGCTGTACTCCGTGACAGAGCCCAGAATGGATTTCAGTAGAAGTATACAGCATAAATGATTATTAAATGGGGGTTTAATCGGGAGGTTTTTGACAGCTAAAGGAACGGCATAAAACAGGATAAGAACTGTGCATATAATACGGGCAATGCGCATATAGTCTGGGGGACATTAACCTATTTATATTGTGCACAAGGTTTCCAAAAAAAAAAAAATTGCATACCAATTTTAGGCCCATTTTAAATATGCTTTAGGCTTAGGCTGTAGTAGCCTATTTGTAGTCACAGCTATGCATCCGAAAACAATGCTCAATTTTTTTTTAAATATGTATAACAGTTACGCTGTATTCACATTGTGTGTGGTAAATTAAATATACCTTTGCAAACGAGTAGCCTATATGCATTTACAACGCTAAATACATAAATCTCGCTTGTACTTTAAATAAATAAATAGTTTGTCGATATGCAAAATTTATGACCACATCTTCTTTGTTAAGCGGCATGCCCTGGCCATTCAAATCTTATGAAGTCTAATCCAATCATAAATTGCTCTAGCTGACCAATCAGGCACCTCCGAGGCATCATTCAATGGGACTCAAGCGGAGGACTTTATTGAGTCTCATTGTTGTGGCTGTCAGTCCTCAAAGGACCCTTACAGGGGCCTAGATATAAAGGACCCCTTCCCAAACGGAGACGTCCAGATCCAGAAGCAAATCGCCTCTTGTTCAGTTCAGAGCTTGGCAGAAGAGACTTTTCTAAACCTAACAGGAGTAATCGTATCGTCTTATTTCGCTTTAAAATAGCCGGGACAATGATGATCCCCAGTGTTATCGCACCACCTGCTATATATTCAGCATTTATGCGTCCTGCAGCATTGCATTCACCTTTCCCGGCTCACCCGAGCTTTCTGGTGGAGGACCTCCTGCGCATCAACAGACCCAGCGGTTACCTGAACCAAGACGTGCACTCACCATGCGCCTCTCCTCCTACTTCAACACCTCTTCCCATCCCGGATAACTCCAGGCTATTGGACAGAGTCAGCCCCAGCATCACGGAGAAACATGGATCTTGCTCCCCAAAAACGTCAATGTCTAGCAAAGATCCGACCTACCTCAAGTTTGGGGTGAGTGCCATCTTGGCACCATCACCAAAGAAAGGTGAGAGTTTTAATTAAGCCCAATATGTCCATTAATGACGGCAAAACATAAGTTAATACAGCACTAACTTCTGTTTGCGTTTCTGTTTTAGCCACATCTCCACCGTCCATTCACGGCATGCATCCCACAGGATTCTCGGTGCCTTATTTTGATGGTTCATTCTGCCCTTTCGTCCGTTCCTCGTACTTCCCTGGTGAGTATTCAGATTTAAATGCTTGTACAGTCTACTTAAGTGGCTTGAACTCAGCCAACACTGTGAGTAGAGAGAGGCAAACGAATTAGAGTTTAGTTTAATGGCTCCTCTCCGCTTTAAGTCCTCAAATCACTAGCGCTTTTGGCGCAGGTCTTTCCCACAGTGAGGGAGCATTTCGGCCTGCTGACTGCCAACAATGCCGTCAGCACCATGACCAATCTGGT
Source organism: Enteromius radiatus (assembly GCA_032357445.1). Taxonomy (NCBI): domain Eukaryota; kingdom Metazoa; phylum Chordata; class Actinopteri; order Cypriniformes; family Cyprinidae; genus Enteromius; species Enteromius radiatus. The sequence goes on along the minus strand of JAUCMS010000127.1, from coordinate 7,274,391 downwards.
CAGCTCCCTCCGGGGCAAACCACCCACAAACCCGCCAAAGATAGACTTTTAACCAGCGACAGAGGGGCGTTTACCAGTCATGGACTAATTTGCCCATTAGGAGCCATTGAGCGGTTTCAATATTCTCACAAGACCACATAGAGTGTGATTGGTGTTTGTGGAAAGAGTTGCAAAAGAACAATATCGAGAGCGAGAAATCAGAAAAATCGACAAAAACCATTGAAAATGTAGCTGCAAGTTGCCAAACATCAACTTCAGCTGACTGCGCGCCAGACACACTTCGGTTTGGACGTGCTCTACACAGGCTACTTCTCAACAGGCTATTTAAAATACGGGCTTAAAATGCCCTTTTCAGGCATTAAATGTCTAAAGTCTATTCTTTTTTCGACGCCAAACGATAATAGAGCGCGCTGAATACCTTAACAAAACAACTTGAGCGCTCTCAATTGCTTTTCGTGTTCATTTAATGAAAATTATTTGAGGGCAAAAAACGCGGTCCCCGGTCATCAGTATTCCGGCATGCAGTTGCGTTGAGTTTGAAAGTGTAAATCTCCTTTTGTGGCAATAATATATGGCCTTAGCCGTCTGTCCGGAGTCTTTTCTCAGCCAGTTCATTACTACACAATTACCGTTCACGGTATATTAACTCCTCTGTCCTTCACCGGGAGGCTCGTAGAAAAGGATACTCTGCCTTTTTACCATACCAATGCAGCGTGGATCCGGCCCATGTGCTAATTAGTCACCTCGTGCCATTTCACTCAAAACATTTCAAGAGAATAAATTCGAAATAATGATTATAATGAAGAAAAGATTTCTTTCTCCCTGATCATTCAGCACTCTAGATTGTCCCTGGGAAAAGCAACACCCAATTGCCCTTAGTAACGCAACGTTAACTTTTAGCCTCCTGGGCGAAAAACGAAATGCAGCTCTTTGAAACTGTTGTGAATGTGTGCATGAATGCATTTATTTACCTCATGTACTTGTCTCTTGTAACAGCTCCTTCATCGGTTGTACCCATTCCTGGAACTTTTTCCTGGCCTCTTGCTGCGAGAGGGAAGCCCAGAAGAGGGATGCTCCGCCGGGCAGTGTTTTCTGATGTGCAGCGCAAAGCTCTGGAGAAAATGTTCCAAAAACAAAAATACATCAGCAAGCCAGACAGGAAAAAACTCGCAGGGAAACTCGGCCTAAAAGATTCACAGGTGAATATACGAGTGGGAAAGGCCTACTAATAATTCTAGCCTGTATAAAATGATAATCAGACCTAAAAAAAATTATTTACACTTCAACGTGTATTTTAAATAGTTTAGAAATTTTAGATTTAAATTGCTGATCTTTTATAAGCCTATCTTCAGTCTCCTTTGTAGAGATTCAGTCATCAATCTCTTTACACAGGTCAAAATCTGGTTCCAGAACCGGAGAATGAAATGGAGAAACTCCAAGGAGAGGGAGCTGCTGTCTTCCGGCGGGTGCCGAGAACAAACCCTGCCGACCAAAACAAATCCTCACCCAGATCTCAGCGACGTGGGGAAAAAGTCTTCTGATGATGAGGAAGATGAAGACGACGCTTGCGCGACATCACATTTCTGTCTCTCACCGACACGCGAACTTTCAAACAGCACTGACTCCAGCATTTCATTCAAACACTCGGACTTTTCTGAATCAGAGGATGAAATAACAGTTTCATAAGCAACTTTAGCAGCTGTTTAATGTCTGTAATTCAAGCACAAGTGTGCGCCATAGCCATGGTGTGGTTGTATTGGCGTCTAATTTCACTTCTACGTTCGAATGAGTGTTTGTAGCAAATCTTTTCCACATCACTTTATATTTGGAATTCCTCACAAAATGATTTTGCTGTGTCGCACAGCTTTTTGAGGGGAACTGTACAGTATTTTGTACAAATATTTTTGTATGGATATTTTATACCAAGAATTTTGAGTTTTAGATTCTTTATTAAAGTTGTAGACGTATGTATAATTTATACGAATTTATCTCTTTGTGACACATTGTATGCATATGTATATGTTGAAAATGTTTTGTATTGTTTGCAAATAAATTGTAAATTTCATCGTGGTTTCTCTCTTATAGGAATAAGTTGTGAAAGGCAAATAAAGTCCACGAATTAATACCCAGCAAATGCATAAGATATAAGCGCAAGGTCCATTTGAAAAGAAGGTCTACTCCAAAATGTAACATTTCGGTTTCAATTATAGAATGCAACTTCTAAATATAGTCAAATCTCGGTTTACAAGAACAGTTTTTTAGTGGGAAAAAATCCTTACTTCGATATAAATATTGACCTCCACAACTTTTAATCCTTAATTTGTAAAAAAAAAAAAAAAAAAAAACCGAACAAATAAAAAGCAGAAACCACAATAAGCAGCCTCAATGTGACCACAAGCACAAATAAACTTCAGTACAAGGGGACTTGATATTAAAAGCTATTTCACTGGATTCAAAACACAAATGTTTTTGAATAAATAAACAAATCTAAATTTTTTAAAAAATTGCATCGAACAATATATATATTTAAAAAAAAAAGAATAATAAACGAAGGCGTTAAACAATTCTGTAAGGACTGAATCTGAAATGAATTAGTTCATTTGAACTTTTGAAATGAGCCGATTCACTAACACAAATTGCACTTTGCTAACCTTTTTATTACTTCTGCCCTCACTGCTTTAGCAATAGCTAAAATGTGCCATAAAGCAACAATTAGGTATTTCATACATACCGCTTGTTACAAATGTAGCTCGTTACTGAAAAAGCTACAACTGAGGAAATGTTAGTAGCTTTTTGTTACTGTTTCCTTAATGCCCAACAATTAACAACTAAATATGGATTAAGCTAAATGGGAACAAAATGTTGCATAGTAGAATAAACTTCTTCAAAATGAACGTTTGAGGTATATTGTTATTTACATCGTGGAACAAATCGTAAATAAATTAAAGTGGTAACCACTTACTTTATTATCCCCATAGCTTTAAAACGAACTTTATCTGGATATCTCTGAGAAGATGTGGCGAATTAGTCTTCCGGTATGGCCTACTGAAGTCAGTGACGTAACGCCTGAACACCTAAAAAAGGACTAGATCTTGGCATTGTCTAATTTTATCAGCAGTTTTCCCCCAGGAAGATTTACAACATCCATGTTTGACCACCCTGAACTTTATTGTAGAACAAATAATTTTACATGATTCGGCCTAATACAAATAGATTTTCATTATTTAAATTATTAGCATTTTTCTCTTTTAATTTCTCAAGAAAGTTGAGAAAATTTGGAGATGTGATTCCTCAATTTCACCAATAGAGGGGTCCATCTATCTAAACCTTCAGACACCGTTCACCGCTTGAGTCCACAAACTAGCAGCGGTTTTCTTCTGCTCCTAAAAATTAAGTAGTTCTCAAAAATCTTGACAGAACTTGTCTGTTTTTATAACTGCTGCATATTCCTTCTGATGTTGACAAAACTACACAAGTTTTAATTTTTATTTGGCATAATTTATTCACATTTGAATGAGATCAGGTAGCCAATGCTTGATAGAGAGGTCATGAGGAGGTTTCCACCACTGAACGAATTATATATATATATATATATATATATATATACAGAGAGAGAGAGAGACTTTGTAGCAGTCAAGACAGCAAACCAGCATTTCAGGTAATTGGCAGAGGAAATGGAGAATTAGTATCCAATAAAAACAGAACAGAATCTTTGGGAAAATCCTAGCAATCGTGTACAAAGCATGAAGCACTTTTGCACTTCTGGACAGTCCCAAAGCATATGGCATCCTGGCCAACAGAAATTACAACAAGGGTGGGGTGATACATGACATTTTTTTCTGTGTCGTGGGATGAGGATGCGATTGTGTATGTGGTTCCATCTGATAAAATGCAGAAGAACATTAGTGAAAATAAATGGACGCTAACTTTTTAGTTTTAATTTTTTTCCTGTTTAAAGTTTTTCCAGAGAAAAGACTGCATCTTTACCACTCCTTTTTGACTCATCCAGAAGCACCTCTTCACAAGGAAGCAGTCCTCAAAATCGTGACCCGACTTGTCTGTATTTTATAATTGCTACATATTTCTCCTGATGTTGACAGATTTTAATCTCTGACATGTTACCTTACACTTCTGCTTTGGCTTTTAACAGATGCATATGTTCCTTTAGCACATTTAAAACACACTAAATGTTGATACTGAGAAAAAAAAAGGGAAAGAAACAACAACAGCAAAAAACCCTGCACATCCACACCTTTCTCAAGTTTAATAGACAATATCTTGGATTCTTTTGTGGTGTTGTTCTCTGGAACAGACAGGCTACCGATTATTTAAGGCTAATAGCAAGGCAATATTTCTTTTATTTTATATTATACTATATTATTATACTATTATACTATATTATTCTTGGACTTGGCTATTGTCATGAAGTATTTAGACCCAAACATGACATCAACTGAGTTTATAAAGTGTGACGTCCGTGAACTTACAGAGATCATCCGATGTATAAACCGGCATTTCGCAGTAGAAAGTATCATTGGCCTTGAAATAGCTATGCAAAAATGATAGATAATAAAAACCAAAGCACAGAGCCTCCAAATCAGGTATATTCCTTCATGGGATGTACTGAACATTTGCTGTCTGAAGTTAAGTCTCAGGTTGAACTATTTAGAGATATGTTAAAATACTTAAAAACCAAAGTGATGATTGGTGGGGCAAAACTGCGAGAAGGACTATTAAGTTGTACAATTAAAACAAGACTACTATAATGAATTGGTCATGAATTTAAAGGTGATTTCAGAGCTGCCTGCTCTTCTAAAACGATTTCAAGATGCCAAAATATAAATAGCTAAATATGCAAAACAGAAAAAAATGATTAAACAAAGTGCTCACGTTTGCCTTCATCAACTCAACCATCACCATTAGAGGACAAACCAACCATAACTGAAGCTGCCTCTTCTGTTTCACACTTTATGAGATACAATACATACATTCACCTGCTTTATAGATCCTTAGATTACATTGAATTGTGCTGTGATTGGTTAGTGCTTATAGCTTCATTTTTAGTGTGTTTTATATTGAAGTTGTTTAACATAATAAAACTTTAACATTATTTCTGGTCTCTATTAGAATGATCCCAAAGCTAAGTATAGCTAATTCATGTACACTAGCTGTATTGAAAGTATCAAGAAAAGTAGAATGACAGATGTTCTGTAAAAAGTGTCCAATATAACAAAAGAGCAATTACTAATATTTGTTTTATTGTACATGCTTAGGTTCTTATAAAGCGCAAGAATAATTTTTAATCAATTTGCACACTAAAATTGGTTGCGTTTTAAATAATTATTTTTTATTATTGTAATACTCTTCTTTTAGTTATTGCTATGATTGAATGGGACATGTTGATATAAAAATGCTGTGAATATTTTTGTATAATGTTTTTCCTTATTGTGCTTGCATGAATCATGAAAACAAACTAATAAACAATTAATAAATAATTATTAGGTTTATTGAATTACAAATAATTTAAAACTGGTAAGGTGATCAGTAAATCTGTGCGGGCTGCCGGTGTTTCACAGACCATCCGTGAGACTGTTAAGATGAAAAAGACTGTACACAAAATATTTCATATTTCCGAGCACTGTTATAAACGGCTAGAAAAAAAAGATTATTCATCAAAATGCAGCCTGCAGGGTAGTCAAATATTTACATGAATATATTACAGCAAGAAATGATGTACACATTCAGTGACGTGAAATCCATTCGGTTATAGCCCTCCATTACAGACATTACGACAATCACATACAACATTTGTGCTTAAATGACTTCATAATCATCATCATCATAATCCATCAAAGAAAATGAATATTAGGCACATATCCTAAAATTATTCACAGATTATATACACAGTGTCCACACAACATATTGGCAGTGCTGACAGCATTACAGAGCTATGATATTTGGCTTCCATTTGAAATCCACGATGATGTTGCATAGGATCGATGACTGACGGGAATCATACGCCGGAGTGAAATGGAAGCAGCGGTGTAACTAAAACCCTGCAGCGTCAAACCAACAGCATTCCACAAAGAAAAGAAGATGAAAACACTGAAGAGCCCCATATATTATGCTTTCCCATGCAAGGAAACTCACCGTCCGTTCAAATAATGTTCCTTTATAGAGAATCAAAGATAAAAATTTTATATACAAAACCTCCAGAAGCATCCTTGCATCACAAAGCAGCAAATATAGTATATTATTAATCCAATGACTATGTGGACGTTTCTTACTCTTTCACATTGAATGCAAGATATGTACACGAAAAAGGCCAAAATGGTCAATGAGGTATACTCATACACCAAATTACGAACGACTTCTCACTGTGCTTTTGCCAAGATGTGTTGAGACGGTCTTTAAGCACCCAGCAAAGCCTTACCACTCAAGATGACCTGTGACAGTAGTGATCATATGTCTTTTTTACATATTAAAAAGCAATTTTTATCATACATGTTTGAAAGTAAAATGTCCCTTTAACTGTGAAGCAACTTTGCTTAAAAAACGTGTCGCCCTGCAGCTCCTTTTAACCACTTCCTCTTTTCTAAAGCACACATTTTGTACCTCTGATATGATATGATGACTGTGAGGCTGTTTATTTTAGGCAAATTCAAAGGAGTAGCGTAGAGCCCCGCAGTTAATAAAATCTGAATTTTTCAGAAGTACAAAACATAGTGCCGTTTTTTTCTTTACAAAATGGAGTAAGGCACCAGATTCTATTCAGCACCAAAAACAGAGCGTGATCTAGTGTAAAAAACAGGCTTTGTGCTACAGTAGAACACCGGAACATGCGGTTAGCAGTTAAGGAACGGGTGGTAAAAAAAAAAGAAATAAAGGCAAACAAAAGCACGTCTCAGATGGCGAACGAGGTATTTTTTCCTAATCATCACAATAAATAAATCCAAAATCATAAGTGTAGCACCATGCTATTTCATCTGTATCCTTATTAAACATGAAACAATGATCAAGCTGGTTTTGTAAAGTCACGAGCAATCCATCATTACAGGGAAGGTCAATGTTCTTTTGATTGATGACGGTGGTCTGTTGAGGAAGGAGATGTTGACGCCAGATGTAATTCCTCTGTTCCACCAGTAAGAGGGTAAGACAAACGAGCATTGCATTGTGTGCTAAAGTTTCTCCAACAGTTAAAGCGCGGCCACATTTACAGACGCATTTTCATTTCCATAGGAATCCATGTAATCGTGAATTTCGTGTAATGCCAGAAAATTGATCTATGCAACTTCTGTAAGCTCTGTTTCTCTGTTTGCTGACACTTTCCGTCCATAAAATTTAGCTTATGTGACCACACTTTAACTTTTGAGGTAAAAACTGGGACAAAGCACTTTCTTCTGATTTTGTAAAAAAAAAAAAAAAAAAATCACACTGAAGTACCGTTGAGTTTTGGCGCATATATATTTCTCTCTCTATATATTTTTAGATAAGAAGTGGGTGACCGGCACCCATAGATGTGATGTAATGACTGCCTCAGAGTTGAATGACATCACGCATCAGGCTGGATCATAGCGTGGACTCCAGCGAAGAGTCCAGGATATCGTCATGGTGACTGTTACTATTGGAGTCGCTGTCGTAGCTCTGCGGGCTGGAGCAGCTGGCCGCCTCTTTCAGACGCAGGAGCATGTTCATCTGTTCACACAACACACAAATAACAGTCAGGCCTGATGACATCACACGTGTTTAAAAAGAAGTCATATTTGAAGTCTAACGTAATTACTAAATCTAGAACATACTCATTTCTGACCTGTAGAGGTGCATTAAGGATTAAAAAAAATATATAATGCGCATTTATAAAAATACTTTTATATAAATATATATATATATAATTTTTTTTTCAAACTTCTTGTCACATTTCTGTTATACACAGTCCCCAAAATATTTTTTTGTCATAACAAATGTGATGTAATGCAACTGATTATTTGAAATAAATGAAAAAAAAAATCTATATATATGGAAAATAATAATTGAAAGAAAACAAATTTACTTAAATGTAAAAAAATATAAAAATGTTGCCTTGGCAACTGAAATAATTTTAACCACCACAAATAAGCTATTGCTGTTGAGTATTCATCTTACAAAAATGTATATAATGTGTGAATTATTGTCAGCCATTGTTTATATTACAATTTTATTGAGCAACTCTTCCAAGACCAATCTCTTGATTATGTACCCAACTTTTTTTTTGTGTGAGTTTTGCATTTTTAGCAAAGCAGTGCCGCAAAAAACATTTTTTTGTAAATAATGCTGATCATATTGAATATCTTAGACATCACTCATTACAATAGCTGCCATTTTGAAAATTACTGTATATCCACTACTCCTTCAAAATGGATGAGTTCTCACAACTGATTAATATGATCGATGGACTGATCCACACAAAACTTCCTGTACAGTAAATGCCTGGATTAATTTTTTGCCTCTGTCCAAAAGTTTTGATGACAATAAACGTCTAAGAATCAGATGAGAAGCTGTATCACAAAAATAGCAAAAAACTAGTAAAACAAAACATGCTAGCACCCTGATCTAAAGCTGCCAACTTTGGGGAGTTACAAAAAGTGTCTATGTTTGCTCGTAACTTTAGAAATCCTTGTCAGAAATTCAGAAACCATACGAATAAACACAAAGCTACACTAAACCAATGCTTTTATCTGTTTATTTCTCACCAGTGGGTCGGCATCACTGTCACTCTGAGTGCTCTGTTTGTTAAGGCCCTCTCTTGAGGCGGAGTACCCATCGAAGCCCACGTCCTCTGGGCGGAGCTGCAGCAAAGCTGGCCAATCAGGATGCTGATGAGAAGCTGCCCATGGAAAAGTCTCCAGAACCCACAGCGCAGGATCCTCCCATGCAGCTCTGCGACCGTACAGCTGAACAAACACAAACAAATTGAGATATGAAAGAACTATTTGGTGCAGGTTCACAAAAAATATATCAGTGACTGTGAAGAAGGTAGGTTTTACTATAAAAGAGGGCAAATGTTACCTGTAAGCCTTCTCGGACAGCCTCCAGCATGTAGGGGATGATGGAGTAGTTCCACAGGTCAGTGAACCAAACGCGAGAACCATCCACATCCATCGGACATGACAGGAACAAACGTGGACCTGGATGAAGAAGAGAGACGACACTCACATTCAACTCTAGCAGAGCAAAGTAGTGACTCTGAGAACGATCTGTTAGGTTTTTATCTCCGTACCAATGGTCACATCAGAGGAGCTGTGGGCCTCCAGGAAGCGGTTGAGGTGGTGCCAGACCTGAGGGATCCAGTCTATGATCTTCACCAGCGCCGGGGTACGTGTTCGGCTGCCGATCTCCGTCTCGATCAGCTTCCTCCTCAGAAACCGGCCCAGGAAACCTTTCACCGGCTCCATGTGATTAGCACACAGCACCCATCTGTGGGACGGAAATCACACATTGCTCATGTTAGCAATTAATAGAAACACAAAAAAAGAAAGGGAACTTATATATAATGTATATTTTACATTTACATTATTACATGTTAATCATTTAGTAGACGCTTTTATCCAAAGCATCTAATAAATAAGACAGACAGATAAAATAGTACTATTATATATATATATATATATATATACACCACACAAACACTGTTTATTGGGACGTAAAGGACAATTAAAATTTGATGCACAATGACGCCATCTAGAGGTCGCTCTATAGCAGTTTCTGCATTCTGTTTCAGGGGGTAATTCAAGACAAAAGAGCAGCTTTGTACCTGAAGTTATGATGAAGTTGCAGGTTTGGAGCAGAAGATGTCGCCTGACTCATTGTGCCGATTATATATGGGCTGCAAATACAGAGACAAAATCAAACCATTAATTGCACACACGTTTATTAGTGCTGTGTTCATTAGTAATGCACTTTAACATACAATGCTCAAAATGTTTAAATGCTTGTGAAAGTAACTCACGGCCACAAAACAGTCCTATTGTGAAATATTATTACAACTGAAATGACTATTCTAATACATCCTAAAAGTAATTGATCCCTGTGGTTGAATTTTCAACATCATTACTCCAGTCTTCAGTGTCACATGATCCTTCAGAAATCATTCTAACAATGTCAAACATTTGTATTTAATAAATAAATAGTAAAAAGCAGACTCACCAGCGCTGGTATTTGCAGTTAAGCAAGCCGTTGAAGATCTCTCCCAGCGAGCTGATATGATGGAGGTTGTCCAGAATGAGCACCAGAGGGGCTTCGGTCTCCTGTCCGTCAGCGCTGCACTGCTCCACTATATTTGCTAAGTACTGGCGCAACTCCTAGCAAAGAAATATAAATCTTTATTTATGATGTTCAAGGATTTCTAGACTTCAGGTCACATCTTGTTAGTCATTTTTATTTGACGTTTTGGAGATAAAATGTGTATGTGTATATTTGAAGCAATAACCAACAATCATTACATTAATTAAAGATCGTGTTCTATTAAGATAATTGTACATTTCCTACCATAAATATATCAAAACTTAAGAGTTCAATTGATGTAGAACTGATACAACAAGGACCTCAATTCTCACCTTGCTGGATTTATGGTCGACGTTGAAGGTGACGATGTTGCTCTCACTGGGCAGTTTGCCCTCTCGCAGTGCCAGATGTTCTGCTAGTCTGTGGGCCAGGTAGGATTTTCCAGTGCCGCTGGGGCCTGAAAGGATGATCCTGCGATGCTCCTGGAGCAAAGACACGTAGCGCTGGAGCATGGGTTTGGGGATCAGCGTCTCGAAGACCAGAGAATCCTCAGACTGAGAGTTCACATCTGAAAGGAGAGGAACACTCGCGGTGTTAACAGCTGCAACACAAAACAATACGGACAAATAATGATAACAAGTGAAACTTTATTATTGTGTGAACCTTTCAGAGAGATGTTGATTGTGTCATTCTCTCCCACCAGGTATCCACAGGGCAGGAGCTCAGGTGTGTCTGCTTCGCTGGACCGGATCACATCTCCAATACGATAACCCTCCACACTGTCTGAACCCAGACCCAGATGACTGACCGGATCAACATGCCTGATATACTCCTACACAGAGACAATCACATACTAAGTCCAACAGATATACACTCATTCTTTATAAAACAATCAGGATATCTGCATTTAGTCAAATGGTAAATAATTTGGATGTGTTTGGCTAAATCAAACAAATCTGTCCAAATATCCAAGTCATATTTCACCCCTAAAATAATTAGCAATTATTTCTCCACCATATTTTTGACATTTAAAACAATTAAAGGTGCTGTAGGTTTTGGACTCTACTAAAGCATAAACATACCATTATATATTTGCAGATATTTAAGACAGATGCTAAGTTAACATACTTGTTTATCTGAAAAACAACAGTCAGTTATTCTTTTTTGAAATTGGGTTGCCACTTTGCAGAAAATAATGCCTATTTTTTTATTTAATTCATCGCCATGTGTGCTCATTCCTGTTGGTGTCATCAATCTGGCAACCTGCGTGTGCATCAAGTCTAATGAGCAGGGGCAGGTGAAAAAAACCCTCTTCATATTTTTTAATTTGGACCAAAAACACCTTCAACCACAGTGCCCCCCCCCCATATTTTTTATATTTTCATATCAGTTAAGGATATTTCCTCCATTACAAGAAATTATCAGTAGCCTACTCTAACACAAACAAATCTTCTTCATTTATTTATTAAAAATATACTTATTTTAATTTCAAAATACATGAAGTAATATTGTTAGTGTCATTATGGTAGTATTTGTTGCACTGACTACCAGCTGATTTTATTAAAAAATACTGTGCATTTACAAAACCAACTCGAAGAATGCAACAAGTAGTTTTTCTTTCTTTCTTTTTATTTGTTGAGACTTCAGATTAAGTGCCCATAAAATAGTTTACTGAACCACTGTCTAATGCTTTTGAATGTAAACCGTTCATCATCAACAAATGATTACATCAATGCATATGAATTAATTTACCTTAAACAAGCGCCGTACAACCCCATCCAGAACATCCCACTTGGTTTTTCCACTGACACCAATGCAGCCAATCAGGAAGTCTCGAGTCCTGCAGTCCTGTAGGAGACAGAAGACATACCATTAAAGCAACACTCTCTCAAATGAAGCTCTTTCAAAAATACTCCTGCAAAAAAGAGGCGAAATAACTGACCTCTTTCCACATGACATCTTCTTGAAGACTGACAACTATTTTCACATGTCTGCTCTCTTTACGGGAACTTCCGTCTCCACCAGAGTCATCCAACAACATGTCTAAAAGAAGACCGACTAGCTCTGTTATTTCCTTTTATGATTTTTTTCTTGCATATAGCTGCAAAACAAACGTAATAACACACAAACTCATACCGAAGCTTGTGGACTCTGTGAGGTTGAGGCTGTGTTGAGACAGGCCAGGCGTTGGGGTCGGGGTCGGGTTATAGACGGACACTTGAGAGGACGCCCTGCTCCCACTGGGGTGGGTTTCCAACTTAAGACGATCATTTTCTGTCTTTAACTTCTCGATCTCCACCTATCAGACCACCCACATAGGAATAAAATATGTAACTTCTCTGGTAATCGTTCCAATAAATCTGATTCGCAGGACTGCAGGAAGGTAACGTGAAGGTCAGTCTCACACCTGCATGCGGTTCATAGCCTCCCTCAGTTGGTCCAGCTGGTGGGCGGAGCTTAGGGCTTCCAGTCGAATGTCTGTCAACTTCATCTCCTTCTCTCGCAGCTCGTTACGCAGCTGCATCACAGTCTCCGCCTCCCCATCCAGACAGTCTGACAGTCTACATGACAACACACATGCGGTTAGATGAAAAGAGACTAGAAGTGCCCCAATTATGGATTTTCATGCAGTGTTTAACACACAGCTCTAAGTGAATGAAAGCGTCCTGCAAAGTTTTATATCTGAAAGTAGTATCTAAAGTTATCGTCTCTCAAAAGAAAGAGTCGAATCTGAATCATTGAAGAGAATCATTTTTAAAACCCCAATCCATTTCATGTTTACGTCAACATAAAACATTAACATACTGTCCCCCCACTTATTAGTCTTTTAGCATTGGTCTAAATGATAAAGCAGACAACACAAAGGCACTCACATTGAGCTGGAGTGTGTATTGCGGAGCAGCAGTGAGGTGCTTGTGCCGTTGTGAGGGAGTTTGGGAGAGGAAGGGAGAGAGGAATCCGTCATCTCCTCAATGTCTGAGTGGGACGAGGCTGATTTGGGTGATTTCTTCTTACTGAAGGCCTGTTTGAAAGAGCTCCGGAGCTGCAATGGCAACAGAGAGAACAGAGAGAAGATCATGAAGCTGAGAGTTTCTCAAAAATAACGAGGAAGCACTTAAATATGTGAATTGAAACAGTACAGTGCAGACAAGGGAGTAAAAGAGCAAAAGGGAAACAGAGGAAAATAAAAAAGGCAGGGATGAGCATCTTTCATATCAAAGATTGAAGATAAGTGTAGATTTAAATGTGCTGGGCTTTTAAACTTTTCTTTTAGTCATTTTGACAGTTATTTTAAATTGTTTAAAATACAACATCATTTATTTCTCTGGAGTTGCAAATGTTTAAAATAAAGAAATAAAATAAAATAAACATTCATAAAGTTTAGAATCAAGATAAAGAGTTCATAATTAAGTACTTTTAAAAAAACAAACAAGCAAGCAAACAAAAATAAATACAAATCCAGAATCAAAAAGTGTTTATAATAATGTTTAATAAAAATGTAGTTCACAATCATAAAGTTGATAAGCAATGCAAAACCAACTTTAAAAAAAAAACTGAGTAGTTTCCCAATAAGAAAGTTGAAAATTAAGTACTTCATACAAAAGGCATTTCTTTGCTGTCCTGTGTACAACTATACCCTAAAATAAATGTCATTTGCAGAAATGTATAAATCACTGTAAGACATTATTTAAAATAAGGAAAAAAAAGAGGGAAACGGGGACTGGAAGGACAGAGCCGGGGAGAGAAAGACAGCAGACTGAGGAGCAGTACATCAGTGCATCTAAGGGTTAGCAGGGTTAGCGGTGTGATGCTGGGTTAACCAAGGATTCTCTGAACACACACTCTTACCTCATACACCTGCCATATGAAGCGACAGCACAGCAAAAAACAGAGACAGAGAGAAGCACATTCAGCCGTGTGTGTTTGTGTCCTGCGCAAGCTGTCTACAGTGACTACGACTAAATCTGCAGGAAGAACCACTAAGCTGAGAGACTCCTCAAGACCACGACTAACCACTCAGTGATTCGGAGCAAAGCACACACAACGGGAATAGGGACCTACTTAAGCTAGTTACCATTCTCCAAAACACTAGATGACCAACTGGACTACCAGGCCAATATAAATATGAAGTATAATAATGAGCAAGGACTGCTAGCCTATCAATGTTACACTTCTATAAACATACAATCATTATCTTTTAAACATACATATTCATATTCATATTCATCATCTGACACGTCACCTCCAGCACAGGTCACCAGCTACAGTCAGCATGATACAGCAAAACAGGAAATGCAATATTAAACTCTATGTGTATGGCAAACTAACTTCCACTACTTCCTTGTAAGTCACACGTTGTTAGTAGCATTTATTTCCATTTCAAGTTTTAGCAACATCAGACAAAAAACATAAAAGACAAATGTTAGACAGAAATAGAAATGCAAATGAAATGAAAGAATTGTCATTTTAGGGTGAACCATCTTTTTTGATGTTGTTGAGGAGTTTGTATACTCACCCAGTTCTTCTTCTTCTTCTTGCTGCTGGAGTCGGGGTTGTCCATGTTGGAGCCCAGGCTGGAGTGGCTGGTGGCGCTGGTGATGCTGGAGACGCTGTCAGAGGAGTGCTGTCTGCGCATGCGCAAGTCTGGCTGCGCTCCGGGGGCTGAACCATTATTACCTGATAAACACAGAGAGATTCTGATTGACATCAAGTGTGCCATTTAGTGTTCAAACAGCAAAACTAAACAATACAGTGATATACACCAGAACTCAACAACGTCTGAAAAGCATACACAGAATGCTCAAAATACATAACTTTATTTAATTATTCACATGAAATGAAATGATAGATAACAAAAAGTTGTCAAGAGATTTCATTTTTGAAGTCAAACTGAAATAAAAGACTTGATTGATTGATTATTTTCTTTGCTCACCTGTGCGCTCGCTCTTGCAGGTGAGTTCTGGAGTATTAATGACGCCGTTGATGGCTGCTTGAGCCACTGCGTTTTGCTTCTTTAGCAGCTCAATGGTTTTCCTCAGCTCGTTCAGCTCAGAGTCCTAACACACAAATGTATATTTATTAACAATGCACCTACAAAAAGCATATTGTGTTTAGGTTTACTAATAAACAAGCAAGCGTGTTGATATTTACTTTCTGTTCTGCGGTCATGGTGAGGCTCTTGAGGCGGATGGTCATGTTGCCCAAACTCTGCTCAAACGCTGCCACCAGGTGGGCCTGTGGTGGAGGACAGGTAAGGAAAGAGGGTTCATTCCAGTTCAAAATGACATTTTTGGCATGCATGCATCATAGCTACACTATTATGCACTATTCACACAACACAGACATTGTGCAATCTGCCTTCAAGGCGGTTAAATTAAACGTCTTAGCAAAGCTTTCTCCTTGAGATGATAAGAACAGTCACAAATGTACTTGATCAAAGCTGCACGAACTGCATGACCTGTGTGGGAGAAGCCTAGCTATTGAAATAAAGATTCATATCATTTTATGTTTAGTATACTGGGCCCCAGTAGCATTTCTTTTTCTTAATTGAGACTTAAGTCATTTCATAATTAATATCACAATGAATAATTCAATATCTCACAATATGGCTTTTATCTGACAGCTGTGACTAAATTGTGAGTTGTGGCATTACAAGTACGATTATTTGCTATGCAGCCTTTTTCTCATATATTTCTCAAAAGCATGATTACTTCATTCGTGCACGCCCCGTGGAGCTGCCTGGTTACTGAAATGTTCAACTGAAGCAGCAAAGCTTAAATCATACTAAACACTCTTTACCTTTAAACAAACACTTAGATGTTCAATCTAAAATTTGGCCCGTGTCCCAGACCTGCATGCGGCAACACAAACTTAATTTACCCTTTCGTTCCAGTTCAGCTTTCCTTCTAAATCTAATCTTCCCTTAAGAACAGTTACAAATGGCCTCTTAACCATTTTTTAAGAGTTTCAGCTGTTTCCACCAGACCTCAATGACAATAAATGGAGACTTTTTCTCAAGTTAACATGCATCCTCTAAAATGTAAATTAAATAGTGCTCAGATAACGTTTGAAATAAAAAGATTTTACATAGAAACTCAAACATTTCCAATCAAATGCTTGACAATTTTTTTTGATTACATACCAAAATTGTCTCATTAATTCCTGTTTTATTTGCCATGAGATATTTTAAAGCAAATATGAGAATCAGAGTTAAAATTTCCTACTTTTCATAAACTATGAAAAAGCAACCACTAAGCATACAATTTTCTTCTGTGTCATAGCCTCACCTCACATCCGTGATTTGTCTCTGTGAAGCCTCCCTGTCTAAATTTGTCTTTCTGAGAGGGAGCGTGCTTCGCTGGGCACCCATGGGAAGGGTAGCGGTTCAAAGGGAGCCAGATCAGAGGGCCGGTCCCTTCAGAGCAAACATCACCAAAGCTCTTCTGCTGTTCCATAGATAGCTCACATTCTGATAACTAAACTACAGTGATTATTATATTATTAAGCAGCAATGAAGCTCCTCCTAACACTGATAACAGAGACAGACAAAGCAAAGAGGCCGCCTGGGGCCTTGACATGTTTTACTGCCTTCTCAAGGGCCCTGTTTTTTTCTATTTAAATATTTCTCACTGTTCTGTAGCTGAACACTCACTAAAGTGTTTTGTCTGCATACTAAATATAACCATTACTCCGAAACTATGTTTTACAAAAAACCCTTCACCTGATTCCACCACGCCAGTCACAATTTCACACTGTTGACAAGTTCATGGTGTACTACGTTACGTCAGAAACCATTACGCACAATCTTAAAATAGAAAAACAAAACAAAACAATTCAAAAAATATTTTCTGTTTAGTGCATATTTAAACTCCTCTTTTAGTACCTCTGAAATAAATCTGGTCTTGTTTGTACTTACAAGACAGGATTCCTTTGCCTTAGGCATAAGAGACCTGTCTGGATGATTTACACATACATTTATCTTTAAGAGGACATATCAAAAACACAGAACATGGTCTGTACTCCCCTTTGTCTATAGCCATAAATCATCAAATCAAACACAGCCCATTTGTCTGATGGAAACGGCATGGATCTGTTCTGACTTGAATTAGTCTCAAAGCATATTATAATTAGTTCTAGTATGTTATATTTTATAAATATACAGTGGCCCCCCCCGGCTCTTTTTTTTTTTTTTACTGTGACTTTTTCTGTTGCATGTTATTTTTTTTTCATAACTGTGAATTGCATACCTTGAAATGGGACTATTTCTCAGAAATGTAATTTAATATCTTACATTAGTGACTTTTATACCCCAAAATTGTGACTATAGTATTTCTAATAAACGTTGTACCTCAGGAATGTAATTATTAATTATGCAACTAAAAATGCTACCTGTTTTAATTCTAACTGTATTAATTACGACTATATTTCCCATACCTGTATTACACAGTAAAGTGATCCTAAAAAAAAACGTTTAACAGAAAAAATGGAAAATGTTTAACAATAGCCAGTGTTGCTTAAGACAGTGCTATTGTATGATAATATAACGATAAATGGAAACTTCTATGAAGTCATGATCAGGGCTGACATTAATCAAATACGCAACCCACACAGGCGTCACTGGGATTACGGTAACACCATTTATAAGATGCCTCAGGATGACAACTGACACTAGATACTGAATTGTGAATGAATTATGCCCTGCAGATATAATAAAGAATAAAGAGCTTTGTATCTGTGTCCACCTACATTAGCACTCAGTTGCGTTGTCAGGGCGGACACCTTTTCCTGAGAGGCGTCCAGTTCTCGACGCAGCTTACGGATCTGGAGAAAAAAAATGCAGAAGAGACACGGGTTGAAAAGCGGAAGAAAAAAACACAGATGAAAAGAAGAGGAAAAGGAGGCACACACAAGGGATCCAGGTGTGTCGTGGAAAGAGAACTGTGTGATTTGGTATCAAAGGGAGGAAACGGTTTGCAGGTGTATGTACAGAACAGAGGTGTGTTTCACAGGTGGATGTGAAGATCATAGAGATGTGCGGCGAAACGAGAGCCGACCGTGAATCCGCCCACAGTTTGTGTTCACAACAGGTCAATGGTGGTGAATAAACACGCTACAGGTGACGGTTGTGCGCTTCACAGGTATGTGGGGGGCCGCGTGTGTGTGTTGTTTTTGCGAAAGGAAAAACATGTTCTCACCTCTGACTGTGATTTCTCCTCCGTCTGTTAAAATAGAAAGACAAGAGTAGTTACTGGCACGTTTATACTGTGTATTTTCACAGCTTTTCTTGTTTAAGAGTTGAAAAATGAGCTGCTTTCTCTCCTGAGGGTATAAAATGAACACCAGAGAGAGCAACGCACACCTGAAAAGTGAACAGAATGACAACCCTAAAGCTCTAAAGAGGGATTTTTCCTTTTCCTGTGATTTATGAGCTCAGCTCTACTGGTACTCCAGCAGACAAACGGGAAGTTGGACACATTTGAATATGACTGAGTGTTGGTGGTAACACTAAAGTTGGTAACTAGACAATGGAAATCACCTAGAAGCACAATGATAGCGACACACGGCTAATTGTATGTAAAAGCTTAGTTTAAATA
>JAUCMS010000127.1:7233799-7255437 GCA_032357445.1 Enteromius radiatus | reverse complement strand
GACAACCCCAGCGGTGTCTAACAGGTTTCAATGTAATCAAATCTTGCTTTTTGTAAATGTATTTGTTCAACCAGACTATGTCAATGCAACTCTGACCAGAAGAGCTTTGTTTGAAATCTCTGAGCTTTTGTTATCTCTGAGACCAAAGATTACCCTGCTATTATATCTGGCTTTTGATGAACGTTCAGTGCTCTGCGGTACAGAATGCATCTGTACTTTCAAAAGGACCACAGAGTATTTCAAGTTTGTGTTTAACAGACGTTATGTTTCTGCATGACAGTTGTTTCCCAAATACACAAACAAACACACCTTACAGCCTCCAACTTCATACGGACTGTAGAGACAATTCTCTGCTTAGTTCAGCCCAACAACACACTTTTCAAGTCACTACATTATTTACTGGTACATAACCAAGAATGAATGAACACACTGTAACAATATGTCACATAAAAAATAGAAATAGAGAATAAGAGCAATCTAAAAACTAAGGTTCCTACCGTGTATCCCCAAGAAGTCACAGCTCTCCCCACAGAGAGAGTCGCCATCATCATGATTTTCCACTTTATATTTCAATAAATCTGATCCTTGCTAAACAAATCTATATTACCTAAGTACGTGTCTAGCTACCTCCTCTTCCTGAAGCCAACCTCATTTGAACTGAAGACTCACTACACGTGTGCGTGAGAGAGAGACTGTTGTTAAAAAACCTCTGCAGGTAAGTAGAGCCGCCCATCTGGAGGTGTGGCACATTTATCCATTTATCCTATATAATCACTGCCTGAAACTTACACTTTCACACTTAGCCTAAAAATCAAATACATTACAATAAACCTACCTATCTAACTAGCGCATGTAAACTGGACAACAATGTGGGATAATTTGGTGCTCAGATTCTATGATTTGCAATTTGTAAAAATATAATTTGAAAACACAAACAAACTCACCGTTGAATAAACAGAAGAGGTGCTCGACACCAGCGAGAGGGACGATCCATGAACTAAAGGGAGAAAACATAAAAGTAGAGTAATTAAGAAATGTTGAGATGTAACAGATTGTTGCTAAGCAACATAATAAAAAACTTATATCAATTGTAAGCGCATCAGATAAAGTCAGTGTATTTCAACAATAAAATTACGACCTTATGGAAGTAGTAGATTTTAAAGTACACAGCACATTTTAAGAATGCTCGCTTTTTAAAAACACCTAATTGCAATGTTAACCCCCCGCTAACCTACACAGACAAAAGCATCAACCCACACACACCGTGTCTAACAACTGAAACCTCTAATTAAACTTTCACCTGCCCTGACAAGATGTGACTCATCAGAGGTAAAAACAACACCAGTAACACTGATCGTGACTGTGAGTTCAGGGTGTGACTTCAAATCATTTCCCAAACAAACCACAGACAGCAGCCCAAACACAATCCACCCACGGGTCCCTGGCGCTTCCTCATGATGCCCTATCAGCCCTGAGGAAAGGCTGAACGGCTGGCTGGGCGTGATGGGGGCGGGGTTATAGATGTGAGAATGAAAGAGCAGCGGCGCTTATAAACTCAGCTGAGGACCACCCAGAAAACCAAAACAGAGAGTGATGTGTGTTTGAGAGAGAGAGGGAGAGATGGTTTAGGGAAAGAGAAAATTCATTATTGCCTACATGAGTGTGTTATGGTTGTTTAGGAAAGGCATGGCCCTACATGGTACTGAATGATAATCATCTAATTCAAACGCAAGAATAAATTAATTCTACATAAGCATACATGGCCAATAATTATTATTTTCATTTACTGGTAAGATATTTCAAAGACAGACAGATAGATAGCTGCATAGATAGATAGATAGATAGATAGACAAGTAGGTAGGTAGATATATAGATAGATAACTTCTGCCAGAGGCAGAGGATATGAAATGTATCTTCTTAACTTCCTGTATGTGGATCAAGTCCTCTCTCAAACCTCTTCCCACAATCCCTCTGGGACTTTTACAGCACTCATGTTTCAGAGTCACAGAGTTCAGTGCCCTGTCCGTGGTAAACATACTGTATCATATTTTTTATTCTTAAGAGAAAGTACATGGCTTTCAGCCTGTATTTGGTTTCAGATGTCACAAAAGGCACAGTTGGGTAATACTGGGTTACTGGGTCATTTTTACACCTTTCTGGAGGGGCCAGTTTATGGCTTAACAGAGGTAAATGCATAAACAGGTGGTCCGGGGATGAGTGGAAAATTGGAATGACTTAAAATGTAAGATAAAGCTTCATGTACACAATGATTATTTTACCTGTATCAGTAAAAGAGAGGAGAACAGAGACTGTTGGTTTAGTCTAATGGGGGAATAGACTGAGGATAGGATTATGCAGGATTCAGCTGTCTGTGAGATGTATTTCAGCATGGATTCAAGCTATATTTACCTTATAAAAGACTAGCTTCTTTTATCTTTACAGAACAACAATGAGTGATCTGCCTACCCAGACAACATTTTACAGGTGCCCCTGACATGTACAGACTTCCAAAATGTTGTTTTGACTAAATTTTAAATCATTGCATTTATCATTCATAGATACTGTATGACAATGCAAAAATCATTTAAGACGGTTCAGTACTGAAAAGCATTGGCATAAATACATTAACTGTATTATAAACAGACTATTTCAGCCAATATTTATATTCCATTCCACTTTATGGGGTTCCTTCTTCAGTTGACCCTAAGGGTAGCTGACTACATAGACAACAAGCAGAGCAGGTAACTCACTTCGGCAGAGCTAACGTGGCAGATTTGAGGATTATGGCTGCGTGAATAAAATGTAACTTTTTCAAAGTAGAGAAGTGCATAATGAATCCACCGTCTCTTGCAATTCTTCATCTCACCTTCCTCAAACCCGTCCCTGAAGGATCCTGACCGGCTCATGGTGCGGGTCTTCTCATCCAGTGACATGCAGGAGTTACGCAGACGGGAATCACCGTGGCTGTCCAGCGGGTTGTCCTGATTGGTCAGGCTGTTGTTGCGCAGGCTGGCTAGATTAATCTGAGCTCCTGTGGTGGGGCTTCCTGTATAACACATCATCAAGACAAGACAAATAATAATAGTCAAAATGACACATTCACTTTTAGTGTAATATCATTTTAAAAAAACATGTTGGGAAATGACCAAAAATGTATTTAAAGTAAAGTGCACACTTAAGTAAAGCCTAAAAGTAAGTATAATGCTCTTCAGAAAAAAATACTTGCATAATCATAATCAGAATATGGAGAGAAAATGGTATATCCAATATTGTATATTCACAATATAAGCATTTTACCAAGTTGTGCAAAGTTAAAGCGCGTTCCGGATGGTGACGTCAAGCTGGACCCAGTTGAGAAGGGAGAGTTACTGGCTGAGTCCTGCAATCCACCGGCCGAATGTGAGCGCAGCCAATCACGTGCCTCTTCCTGACGCAGCTGTGGGGAAGGGGCGTACCTGAAACAAGAGCACCATCCAATCAGATGCCGGCATTCAAATCTCACCCTGTGATCTGAAACCTGACCGATCGATATCATTTTAGTAAGTGTAAAGTCATTTTATATATTCTAATGTTTTATTTTAAAAATGTATATATTTACACTACAGCAAATATTTGATTTAAAAGTTTGATTTAAAATAAATGCTGTTATTTTGAGCTTTCTATTAATCATTATCAGTGTGATTATATTAATTATTATTAATCTACGAGTACTTAAAAACGTATAATGTTGTCCACAAATATATTTAGCAAATCCACATATTAGAATGATATCTGAAGGACAATGCGAGACCGAAGACTGGAGTAATAATGCTGAAAATGTTTATTTATTATTTTTATTTTTAAATCTCACCAACTTTGCATATACGAAAATATAGTTATCTTTTACATTTTAGAACATCTATTATAAAGATTAGTGTATAATATATATTTTGCCTTAAAATATTTAAAATATACATTTTCATAATGTGCAGAATTATTTGGAATTCATCAATATCATGAAGTGTAATGGAACTACAAATAAGCTGGGCTAAAATTTTGATTTGCTCACACAATGCAGACAAAAAAAAGTAATAAAACTGTGGGAAGAAAAACAAATTTGCTAAAAAAGCTGCTAATTTACATACAGTACTCCATTAAGTGTACAAAAAGTGACACGTGCCATGCGCTCAGACCGTAACGGCAAGAGAAATAAAACTGTAGCCACACTGCATAATAAAACATAGAAGCATGTGCAAAGAGGGAACGTGAGTGCAAGTGCAATAAGCACAGTGAGCAGGATCTGCATATTCCCACAATGCACCTGTACTTGAGTCCCCGCTTGGGAAGCGTGTTTCTATCACTGCAGGAATTGCTGAGAGACAGACGAAATGAAAACAGCGAGGGAGGAGAGGAACATGTAGAGCTTACTCAATCACGAGGGGTTGGTCCAGACAGATAATATGCTTTAATTCAATTATAATTGAACTATTAAAGATGATTATCCTTTAATCTGTCCTTTAAGAACTCCTAGGAGTCCAAAGAAAAGCTGGTATTGATTTGTGCTGTCACATTAATCATCTTTGTAATCACAGCTCTGGCTTTGATTGATGAAAGTTATGAATTTTGCCACTAGGTGTCGCTAGAGTAACAAGTGCCAACAAGGGTCTAATTAAAGCCCTCATGAAATGGTTTGGCAATCATAGTTCTCTATAACGTTGACAAATGGCCAGTAGCCTTAAGTTTACTCTTAAGTAAACTTGTAACTTATTTTTGGTCTGTTTTTCTTTTAACATTTCTAGCATTTAAATGAGACATGGACTAAAAGTCACAAAACCTCATTTTTGATAGCATGGGGTCTTTAAAACTTTAAAATTACGCAAACACAAAGACACAAAGCCATGTCATTATTAAAAAGCAGCATAAGCCGATTCAAAAGCTATCGGACATTTTACCTGTCTTGCTTCCGAGGCAATGTGTTACGGTTGAATTTAGGACTTGCAGAGGGAGAGGAGAGGGGACTTGGCAAAAGTAGAGGGGAGAGGAGAGGGTTGATAGACAAACAGAGCATTGGAGAAGAGATGAATACAGAATTAGAGACACCCCAAGAGGCTTCCACACTGCAGTATCAGGTTCGTCAACTTGATAAAGTGAGTTGTTATTCTGAGCACTGTGACAGAACATCAGTTTTAATCATATAAAGTTATAACCAGCCAACAAACACCAACTAATTAAACATTTAATATTAAGAATTAAGAAAAAAATCTGTAAACTTAAAATTCTAATTACAAATGATAATTCATAAAATTTATATTATCGAGTATAAATTAAATTTGAAAATATTATTGTTATGTAAGCAAAAACAATTTAACCCCCCACAAACTTAGAAATGCAACTATGTAAAATTAAAATAAAACATAAAAAAAAACCTAATTACATTCAATATAAGTAAAATCTAAAAATAATAAGAAATTATTTATATTAATTAATTATATAACAAAAATAATACAAATATTTAAAAAGCTAATTAAAATTGAATGAATACTATTACAGTGTAATAAATGTTTCCTGATTTACAAACCTTAATTTAATAGATAGGAATTTCCCATTAGATCTGTATCAAATTCAGAATTCTAATTCAGATTGGGATTCCAATCTGAATTTTATAAACCACATACACACTGCAAATGTCATGTTTCTTTACTTCTGGATTCTGTACACACAAGCAAAAATAATATAGGAGATTTATTTCCACATTAAAATGTGGTTACCCCATTAAACCTTGCCGTATAAATGTTACTTTTTCACAATCAAGAGTTATTTTTCATTTAGAAGCAAAATCTGATTCAGATTAGAACTCCGATTTCTGAATTATAATACAGTATTTCCTTTTAATTTTAAAATTTGAATCCAAACCGGTCTCACAGATTAAAGTTTATTTCTAGTCTCTCCCTGACTCACCTCTCTGACATGCCTGTCTTGGCACTGCCCGTCCTCATCAGTACTGGGTGGACATCATCACGGTGATGGCCGCTGCCCACAGACATGTCGATGGACTCACTGCTGGTGTGCATGCTGCTGACGGAGGGGTAGCCGAGAGCCGAAGAGCTGCTGATGGTGGTGCCCCAGGTCCCAGTACCCGTAGAGTACACCGAACCGGGGCTCGAAGCTTGCTCGCTGCCCCCTATGCTGGCACCCCGGCCCCCGTACAGGGGACTGCTGCCGCCGCTGCCTGGTACTGTGGAGGGGGAGTCCAGGGGCCCACCGGAGGACTGGGTGTGCCCAAGGGTGGCATGGGGGTTGGAGATGACCACTGAGTTTTTCATGCTCTCTACAGAGGTCACCGGGGCCTGTTTAGCAGCCTTACCTCCAAAAAGTCTAAGAAACAGAGAATACAATAAAACCACAGATTCAGGAAATCGGATAATAACAGCAAAACAGAAAGAATGAGAAGTCAAAATATAAATACTGCATAAAAAAACTGAACTTAAAATGTTGCATTGGCAATTATGTAAAATCTACATATAAAGTTGTACTACTAACATTTCTTTTAAAAATCAAGCTAAAAAACAGCACTGCAAAATATTTTACAGTTTAAAATAACCATTTTCAATTTTATTTTAGTTTGAAATGTAATTTTTTTCTGTGATAAGAAGGTTGAATTTTCAGCAGCCATTAGTCAAATAATAGTAATATGCTGATATGGTGCTCAAAAACATTTCTTCTTCTTATTATCAATATTGAAAACACTTTTGCTGCTTAACATTTTAGTAAAAAACTGCATTTTTATTTGTTTTGTATTCTTTGATGAATAGAAAGTTTAGCATTTATTTTGAATTTTTAAAAAAAATGCTGAATAAAAGCATTAGTTTGTTTCATAATAAATATCTATCTTTAAAAAACATGTTAAAAAAGATGTGTCTTATACACAATGTAAACGTGCAGGACAGGATTTATGTGTTTTGAAGTATGAGTGTGAGTTTTAGTCCCATTTCTCTTTATTTCCACCCTTTAATGTTTACTATGTCCCCTTTAACCCTGAAGCTAAAGAGAACAATGTGCTTCTATCCTTAAAAACAGTGGAAAAAGATTAAAAGCACTTTGCTCATCAATAACACAAGCAGCACAGAGAGAAACGCAAGCCACCCTGGAGAGTCGAGATCCATGACCGTCATAAAGCAGGTTATATAAACAGCTTCAGAAAGACCCTAATCACAGAGCTGGAGGAGGTTACAAAAACTCATTCCTTCTTTCAGATGTTTGGCTATGTAAGAGTGGCCCGAGAAGACGAATGGAGTCATTAATTAAGGAAGCGTCAATGGAAACTCAGATATATGAGGGTGAAGATTCTGTGTGTGGTAAGTAGCCCCCGTCCCTTTTTCGTACCTTCGCAATGTTGGAGACGACACCTCGCTATACTTGTTTCCCTGTCTCGCTGTCTGTGGGATAGTTGCCGCCCCTCCTCCCGAAACGATCGGATTGGTTCTCAGGTTGTCCATGTCTGAGGCCACCCCCTTCTCTTTGTCTGTCTGATTGGCTTGGATTGAGTGCCCGTTGGTTTTACTGCCAGAATCTCTGGGTTTGCTGGTCATGACGGCTGTAAGGACGGGTGTCCGGGAGATCAAGCTCGACTCGATGCTGCTTGTGGACGATCGGTTTCCATTACGGGCTGCAGCTCCTGAACGGGAGGGTCGAGGTAGGCTTCGGTACTGCAGCGTTGAGCGAGCACTGGGGGACAGGTAGCCATCCTCCTGAGGGGGCAGTAAACCATCCATAGCCCCTTTTAATGACCCTCTCCCACCCACCAGGAGGGCAGAGGATTTGGGAATCTTCCCCAGGGTGGCAGAGCCACTGGTGATGGCAGCGCCGCTCGCCGTCACCAGACTGATGCTCGAGGTGCTCATGACAGTGGCTGGGCCGTGGACGCCGTTGGGCTTCTTGAAACCGAATGTGCTTGTGGGAACTCGGGCTGAGGGCGTTTTCTTGGCTTCGTCTCCGCTGCTTCGACCGGCGTCGGAGGAGGAATGCTGGATGATGTTGGAACTGGGAGACATGCGGCCTTTTTCAGAGACCTTAGCATCATCTGTTTTACCTACCAGACAAAAGAATGTTACAGCTGGATTGCTAATGCTTGATAATGCATAAAACTTGCAGATAAAGTTAACGCTGCGTGTCAACGTGTGTTTAAATTAAACTAGGGCTGCACGACTTGGGACGGAACTCAAATGTATTAGGTGAAGATTTTATATAGGTGAAGAGAACACCTACCCGTCCCTTGTGTCTTAATAATGCCGGTTCCTGTGGTCACAGTTGTACTCTTCGTCCGTGGCGAGGTCACTCCCACCTGTGCGCTCATGCCCCTCCTCCAGGAGCCAGTCTGAGTGATAGGTGCGGTCTTCCGTCCAGAGCTGCTCTTATCTGACTCCTCAGACACATCTGAGGGGTTCCGTCGCCACTTCAGACCCCCTTCCGTTTTGATGCCGCAATCCAAACCCCCGTCTGACTTCATCTTGACCTCATCACCGGACCAAGCAGTGCTGCGTTCGACTGCTGAATGCTTCTCTGCATCTGTCTGAGGCTATGCAAAACAATCAATATTATACATCTATCAATATTTAAAAAAATACAAATATTAATTGATTTAAAGTATAGGAATTAATTGTCTGCTTAATAACTTCTAACTATCAAAATAAAGTGTAACAATTTATTATATGCATATTTAGCAAGATATTTCCATAGTGATGTGATATAGAAATACTACAGATGGCTAAATGGATAATGCTATTTATTGGTATTAAGGTGAATTCAACTTTATAAGGGAGTTACTTTGAGTTGCATTGAGTTGTTAGTCATCAACATATTTACTAATAACCCCCTATTTAATTCTATTTTAAAACAAACATGTCTGCAATAAAACAACAAACAGCACAAGGCAGTAGATTTGGTGGTTTTAAAGTTTGTAGGGTTTTTTTCCCACCCATACTTACCAAGCTTACCATATCAATATAATTAGAAATCACAGTCCAGAAAAATGTAGAAGTGAAGCTTGAGTCAAACTTATTTGCTTTAGACCTCATATTTGTTTTATTGTGACGTGGCATGTCAATTGCTTGAGCTGAAATATTGACTCAAGTGTCTATGGAATCAACAGCACCTATTTAGCACTTTATGAGGGTCTTAAGCAAGGGAATGTGAGAGTTGGGCTCAAGTAAACAGAAAGAGAAGGGGGTTTCATGAGAAGAAAGAAAGCGGGTGCAAAAGCAGTCAGTGCACAGAAGAACAACCTCTTTGTGTTTGAGATGTAGCTCAAGTGATGCAGAGAAATCATTTTAATATGCTGATTTGGTGGAGGCTCAAGCATTTATTTTTATTATTATCATCAGCGTTGAAAACAGATGTGCTGTAAATACTTTAAAAGTACATGCCAAGTGTTGAGTAGTGGCAAAGTTACTTATAGTTAGTAAAATATCGGAAATAGAGTATCGTGCAAATAAAGTGCAAACAGAAAAGACAAGTTTAGTATGTCAGGATGCTTATGAGCTCCAAACTTCAGGTTTTAAGGTGCACGCACTGGATCAGAGTGTTCATAAATAAATGCATGTTAATGCAAATGTGCATGGGTCATACCTGTCCGTTCTGAGCCTTATGGGAAGAGGCGGGGGTGTTGGCGTAAGAGCTTATAGAGGAGCTGGTGTTGATGTCATCAGTATCAATAGCATCACTGATGCCACTGCTGACTGAACTACTGTCATCCCAACTGAAAGACAGACAGAGACGAGACTTTTTAAAAACCTTTAGACATCATCTGAGCCTCTTTGTTTCCATGGAAACAGTATGAATGTTATGGAACGTGTTATTAAGTTCTGTTCATCAGTAGAAACATTATACAGAAACATCTTTAAACTGAAAAAAGAGCATTAGCAGTGATTTTTGAACCACATCACAGGTCTATGAAGCCCACACATTTTAGGTTTTTAATACTGTACATTTACTGTACATTTTTGGATCTGTTCAGGGTCATAGTGGCTAACCAGAGTAACTGATAACTGTGTTTAACACTATCCTCTCACTCCCGGGTGGCCACCATCATTCAGATCTTACTATGACAACAAAAGAAAACACAAACAAACACACACACACACACCAACTCAAACACACCAACCACACAACGGTACAAGTGACCTTTAACCCCTATCAGTCACAGAGAACTAGAACTAGCCTATCTATCAGGGAACTAATCTATCTATCTATGATATTAGTCTAAAAGGTGCATAAAAGTGAATCAGTATTTGCTTTTCTCTTTCTTTGCTGCCTGTTGACTCAGCGTTCATTATAAATCCTTTCATCATCTAAACGTTTTCTAGTAGAAGACAAATGTGAAGTTTAAGGACGAGGCACTGATTTTCCTGGGCTTTGAGTTAACAAAAAAATTAAACCAAAATCAGCCTCAAAAGATGCCCCCACACTTTCCTATGAACCTAAAAGGATTGAACTACAAATGCAAAACACACTTTGCTTGACTAACACCCAGACAGAAGGATTTGTACATCAGGTAATCATTTAAAGAACATCCACTAACACACAATATTTCTAAGCAATCTGATGCATAACACACACACACACACACACACGTAACTCGCTCTACCTGACTCGATGTCCGTGGCTGCCATAGACGCCCGTGGCCGGGGTGGAAATAATGAGATTGAGTTCAGGGAAAAGATGCCTCATGATCTTAAATGCAAAAAAAATGTACACTCTCTCGTTGTATTTCTTCCTCACTCCTTCCTGCACGACAATTCATGTATCCCCCTCAAACCTCTGCCTCCTGTCACCCTCTCTCTCTGTCTGAGTTTTAGTCTGGTAATCTGATCCGTGAGAGGGACGTTTTAACCCTGCAGATCACTGGAGTCGCCAAGAAGCCAGAGAAACGCTCACTCACATTCACACACAGACCAACAGAGCTGAGGAGGACAAAGAGAGAGTGATAATGGAGGTCGCGAAGACAAAAAACAGCACACATTTACACAAACACACACTCCTTCTCTCTCTCTCACACACACACACACACGCACGCACGCACATGCAGGAACCACCCTACTGGGTCTAGGATGCTAATTAGAGATCAGCGTTTTGAGTGGAGCTTGAATGAGGGCTTCTCTCTGGCTCGCTACCCTGCCATTACTGTCTCCAGCGGCCCAGCAGGCTAACCAGCCGGCCTGCTTTAAACAGCACCTCCGCTACAGTCCACCGCAGCCTGCCTTTCTCCCTGAGAACCGAATCCTCCACTAAAACCTGCAGGGGTGACGTCAGTCACTTTAGCACGCACACACAATCTATGACTGTTTTCTATTATCTTAACAGACATAATGGTTATTCAAGAAACTGGATAACTAAGAATTAAAGCATCATTAAAAGTTTCACACGATATCCCCTGTGCATTGCACGTTTGTTTATTAAATAATGCAGCCAGTTTAATAATGCTCTCAGTAAGAGATATTTAAATTCATTGATTCCCCCAGATAAGGAAAGCCTAGTACATAATATCATACAAATAACATAGTGATCCTCTTGTTCTAAAATATGACTGTATATATTAACAGTATAAAGTTTTTATATTGTATACATATTTATAATTTTAATAATTTGCAATCTACAGATTCTAGAAATATAGTATATAGGATCTACATTTATTTGACATACAATATATTTATTGTATATATAAAAATGTAAAATATTTTTAAATTAAGATGATATTTACACACTTACATACAATAATTTAAAATATATAAATATAAAAGTGAAATACGTAACAAAATAAAATAATTGTAATTTATTAATTCATTTCCAACTAGTGTTTACAATTTTACAATTTTACAGTTTACAATTAAACTGAAATAACAATGTTACATGTTACATTTGGCTAATTTTAATTTAATAATATTATTAATAATAATAATACTGTTTTATTTTTAAATATAAATTTTCTGTCTGCCTTCCCTATTTTTTTCTTCATAAATCTAGTGTGATTTTTTGATCTAGTTTTATATCATGTGATGTAATATGTTTTTCAGTCATTGCAACTAAAAACTATTTTAACAGATCAGAAGACTGTGAGTGAATGTATGAACGAGCAAATGGATAAAATCAGGACGAGGAACATTAGAAATGTATACTCTGTGCATGCTTAAAATGTTGAGATAAATCTCTACTGGAACATGAATTATGATGTTGATTATGCTGCTTTTAAGCGCCCTCTCAATTCCCCCACAAGCTGACAATCTGGTATCAATGTAATAAACGCAGGGAAGGAGGGAGTCAGGGTTAAACCAGGCGAGTGTGTGTGTGTTTGGGGTGGAGTAGGTTAACTGGCAGGCTTGTAAGAAGACCGTTACGCTCCCAAACATTTTGGGGCATTCCAGACCTTTCCATGCTCAGCTCTGTGGCAGAAGAATGACAAAGCTCCTTCTGACCACAAAACAATGAGAGGTCAACAGGCTTTTTATTCTCTCGTCTGTGGTTATCGTTTTTCCCCCTTTTTACATGCACTATTTCACCAACTTGCTTTATAAAGGTCTCTTCTCCATCAGACGTCGGTTTAGAGTTGGTTGATTCATTTAAACAAATCAGTCTAAATGAACAGTCTATTTGAACTGAATCATTTGATTCTTCAGGTCCATAAAGGTTTCCATAAAACTCAGTGGATTGTTTAATACCTGTTTGTTAGGAGACAAATAAATATTTGCTATGTTTTTGAGGCATCCCACATTGTTTGTGGACTAGCAAAACACATAAAAGCTACATGTGAGGAATTTAAGCCCTTATTTGCCAAAAATCTTCCTCTCAAATCTTATGTTTTCTTAAAAAAAAAAATTGTGTGAATAAATGTAAGTAAATTAATATAAAAAATAGAAAACAGAACTACTACTTTAAGTTACTTAGTATATATAATTATTTTTTTTACCCCCCAAAGAAGTTCTTTCCTACAGTTATGAGATTCCATATTGAGATCCAGCTGAAAAATGATTCATTTTTAGAAAAAATATATTTTTTCTTGATTTTCTTGCTATAGCTAAAACTTCCAAGTCCAGAACCTACATAAACACACATGTATTGAATTTAGCACCTAGAGTGGACGTACAGCCCCATCCCCCCACCACACACACACACACACATACATACACACACACACACACACACACACAGAGTCTCTCATCTGCCCGACTTTCCTTAGCAACAGAGCTTTCATCGTGGCCTGAAAGAATCGCACATGTGAGATGCCCAGCATTTCTCTGTCTCTGGTCATAAGGTCTGCCTGCTTTGAATGCTTAAACATGATCATCATGTTGATCCAGTTACCTGTAATGTGTGTGTGTAATCACACTTAAAATCTGCAGACTCTGAGGGTTTGAGGAATATAAACACAGAGACATGCACACATGAAACACTACTGCGATCAAGATCTCATAACTGGAGTTTATGTTACGCTGTATCCATTTACACTGAGAAGAGCAGAGGCCGATCCATCTGTTAAACGGATCTCCAATATTCTCTCTATCAGCATATATGTGGTGGTGACGTGTTCTCTGTACTTTACTACCAGCTCTATTTCTTTTTACTATTTCTAAAAATAACCGTAACATTCGAATAAACCCTGATTTATTCGGTTTGAGTATTAACTTAAATATCAGAAGTCCACCTAACCCAAAACTTCTCACTTTCACTCTGCCTTTTAAATGCTGCAAATCCTAACTGTAAAATTCCAGATTCCCGCTTTTCCAGGGCATGTCTTCAATCTGATCGCCAAAGGTTTTCTGAGGCGCTGGGAATATTGACAGATGTGAGCTGGCAGGGACAAACCTCTCTTTTCAGTGCCATAAGAGAAAATGTTTTCATGCAAGTAGAAGCTTACCATTAAAAGAAATGTCTTCTGATAAATACACTAGGGTTCAAAAGTTTCAAAAATGTTTTTCAAAGAAGATTTGTTTGTTTTTGAAAGCAAAGATTCAATTATTTAAACACAAATATAAAGTAAAAATGGCATCAATATTGAAAAATATTATTACAATCTAAAAAATATTTATTTTGCTTTATTTAAATATTATTATTTTCTATTTTAAAATATTTTAAATGTAATTTTACCATTACTTCATTCTTCAGTGTCAATCCATCCTTCAGAAATCCTTCTAATATGCTGATTTTGTGCTCAAAATGTATTATAATTGTTGAAAACTTTAATTATATTATTGTTGAAGACCTTTGCTTAATATTTGGTGTGTAAAACCTGATTAATTTTTTTAAGAATTCTTTGAAGAACAGAAAGTTAAAAAATAAAAACCTTAATTGGAAATAGAAATATTTGGTAACAATGTAAAAGTCCAGTACAATGCCACAAATAGAAACTGTTTTACATTATAATAACCTGCTCTAATGTTTATTTTTTACAAATTATACAGTGTTTATGTACTCTAGCAAATAACTGAATATATTCCTTATATATTCCTTTAAAAAATGTTTTATAATAACAGAGAGATTAATGTTCTGGACATTATAAAAGTTCAACCTTCCATTTTTATATGATTCTAAAATGTTTTTTTTTTCTTATGTCTAAATTTCCAACTGACGTAACTTTTTTATACTCTTCACCAATATATCAGAAGCTCACAAATACTTTATAGTTGAAAACAGTCCAGGACACCCAGACATACAGATGAGAGAGATGGGAGGCCACCACCCAGGTGTGCTGCAGACAGATCTGACTGAGGGTTGGAGGAAAGATGGTCTGCACAAACAAAAGAAAGAAGGATCCCGCAATATCACACAAGACGATCACACCCACAGAGTTCCCTATCAGTGATCCACTGCACCTCCTCAGGGAAATATAAGCAATATAACCACTGCCTCTTTAAACCAGCTCTCCCTGGCCTTCGCTCCAGCCTGAGAAGTGAGAGCAGACACTGGTCACTGCTGTTTCCGGGGTCATTTGAAGTGCTCTGACCTTAAACCTCTTGCACTCAAACATGTGGTGGAGAAACACGGCTGTGTCGTTCCCAGGGCCTCTCTCATGCTATCTCTCTCCCTTTTATCTGCACGCCTGCCAGAAGAAGTGGTGTTTAAAGCAGGACACCCTAGGGACTTTTGAAATGTTCTCCTCTCATTAAGACACTAGAAAACAATGTAATGATTCCTGGTTAATTAAATGATCTGTAATCAACATCATTTCATTGTAAATAGTACAGTATTATGTGGTCTCTTCCAGAAATCCAAAACACAAAAGAGAGATATGACACCTACTGTAACTGATGGTAATATTTATCAATTCCATATGAAGCCAAGTTTTAGTAATTTTATGTTTTTTATTTGCATCTTTAAAAAAAAGGAAGAAAGATTTTCTATAGCTTTGATTAATGTTTTACATTTTTAAAATATATTTGATACATAAACATAGCGTTTTTCTTAAATATATACATGCACGTGTTTGTTTTTATATATAGAAATGATAATAAATACTGCATAAATACTCTAAGTCATGTCAAAACGGCCCCTGATTGCTTTAACAATTGTGCCATATATTTCCAATATTATAGACTAGGAAAAACAAGATCTGATCTGGCTGAAGAACAAAAAGGGGAAGATAACAGATAGATCTGGTCAAAAGAGAGAAACAAAGAGACAGAGAGAACGTAATGGATGAGTTTGAGGCCAGCAGAGACAGTGGTAGATGTTTAGAGGCAGGAGGTTAACCACAACATCCTCAGCGCAGTGGAGGCGACTTGTTCTCAGAAAAGGAGGAGGGGAACCGTCCAAAATAGAGGGAGGCTTTTTATGGTGCATGAAACACCCATATTATATCATTTCATCACTGTTGCTGTTCATTTCCTCTGATGTGCGGAGACTGAGGGGCACAGGGCGAAAACAAGGGGACGGGACTATAAAGATAGAGAGGAATTCCCCCACGTGCTCATCCTGTGGTCAAGTCCTAACAAGACACAGTTTAGTGAGGGGGTAAATATCTAAGGAAGCCTTCCCAGTATACCCCTCAGCATTGAATTATAAATACTGGTGACAGTAATGTAGTGCAAAATGGTCAAATGCTATTATATGATAATAGGTGATTCTCTCAATTGTACTCAAAAGCATCTGTTTTTAACAGATCCATGCAAACGGTCCAACACAGAGACAAGCTCTTTTGTTCTAGTGAATTCAGATCAGATGGGCTGGATTGATTTTACATTTGTGCTTTCTTTATAAGAATGAGACAATACGTCAAATATCATATGCAAAAACTTTTTGGACTATTTTTTTTTTTTTATAAAAAAGTACACACACACACACACACACACACACACACATATATATATATACTTAAAATTAGTGAAATAAACAATAATAATTATATTTATTTTATATTATATAAAAGAAAATAAAAATGATGACATTTAAAAGTAGGGAGTCTTTAATAGAGTTTTTAAAAAGGGCTGCACAAAACTTGCTGGCATGTTAATATATTTATAAATCATGTGAATGTGTGATATTATTTAGGCATTGGATCATCCATTGGATGAGCAATATTAGCAGAATGCAAAATCTATCCAGATATGAAACATGGACATCCAATATTTTCCTCAGTCTAAATCGTACTCTCCTCTCCAGCTGAAATGTGGTGATGTAATATCTGAATGAGTGGCATCTCACGCACACATCTGTCCTTCTGCCAGCTAAATGACTCAAACACATATAAATACACATGCTAATTAAATACGATAGTTTAAGAGGGGCAGTTGTAGCCACTCTGTAGGGATACACCCACAACCTACAACCTAGATCTGCAACAGAGAGGGCTGTGGTGACAAGCCATCAATTCAGCTGTTTTCTTTCTTTTGAAAACTAGTGGAGTGTGCGAGCTCAACTCTATAGAAGACCTATTTCTACTTTTCTTTTCTGTAAGGGAGTGTGCCATCATCAACCAGAGCCACCTCCATACAGGATTTCCCCCACTGAACTTAATATAGACCTACAGCAGCCTAGAAAACCAACGCAGCTATATTCAGACAAAACACAAGCTGATATTATCATCAGACCTTACAATCCACATTTTTGTGTATGTATAGAATATAAGATTTAATGGCGATCAGGGTGAAGAGAAAGAGGTATGGGTACCTGTCGGCGTCTCCCTGGCCGGTCGAGGCGTTACGCTGCAGACTTTCTCGTACCATTGCCATTCCATCCGGCAAGCGGTTCAATCGTCGAGTATACAGACTCAATCCCCCATCCGTCATGTACCTAAGAAAACACACAGAAAACAGAGATCCTACTTTACTCATCCAATTAAAAGAGTTAAACAAAAACCAGACATTAAGAACATTTAAAAGTAAAGAAACTGTTCAGATACATTATAGCCACTGACTTAAATGTGCAGTTAGGTCTCATAAAATTTCAAATGAAAAATAATGACATACTGTAAACCCATAAAAAATACTACAGTCTTTAATCCAACAACAACATAATGTAATATAATATAATACAACATAATGTAACATAAACAATAGATAATAGTATAGATAATGTGGAGTTCTCTCAAATATTAACTGCTATACAAATCAATTAATTGCTAATAAATACTTAAATAACAAACAAAGCAGTAGTTTATATATATATACATATATATATAAAATAAAATGATTTTGTGATCACAATTCTGTAATTAATGTAAAAAAACATTAAATATATATTATATAATATTATATTATAAAAACTGTGCTACAAATGATGGCCAACATTTCATACCAATAAATAAAAAGAACAATGTAGAGAATTATATTCATCATAATCATCAAAATGCAGTTTATTTTTTTATCTTTTTTTACATTTAATTCCACATTTTTAGGGCAAATGGGATGTTCGGGGGGGACAAAATCAGCAGCAGATCCAGCAATGATCATCTCAGTCAAAAACTAAGCTAAACAGTCTTTCAACTAATAGAGCCCTCATGACATCCAACCCTCCGCTGGTTTAATTCAGGCAACAGGAAGTGTGTGTGTGTGTGTGTGTGTGTGTGTGTTTAGCATTGGGTTTGTGGGGTCAATGATTCACAGTCACTCCGAAAAAAGGAAAATTATCCATCATGTCTTCAGACAAGACTTCACATTAATCATAAAGGATAATCACACATACATGAACAAAGACCGCCCATGCACATATACACATAACATTCTCGTACAGATCATAAAAAGCATCCAACGATGTGTAACAACCATCAGCTAACTGCTGCTGTCCAATAATACCAGATGTGTGCCTGCAAGCAGCATCACTCATTTCTTTATCCATTCACTCATTCACACAAATCTATAAGCTTTAGACGGCTGAAAGGCTTACCTGGAGAAAAACAAACCCTCACATAACTAAAACAAAATCGGAGACTCCTCCAAATATTTGCCCTGTCACTAGATTCCTCGTCGCTCTGCTACGGTTCCCACTGGACTCTGGAATAAACTCCCCAGTCTTCAAGCTCAACAGAAGGAAAGACACTTGTGTGTCTGTTAGTGTGTGCTACAGTGCCTCTTTGTGTAAAATACTGTCACATCATATTGAGAACGAGCTTTATAGTTTGCCAAAAACCTCGACAGCTAACGGTGCAACATCTCTGCTCAGACCACCTCCACATACTTCACATTTCCCTCCAGATTTCTGAGAGTACGTAGGTCAATCTCACAAAAATGTCCAGGTATATATTTTACCATAACTGCAATGAAATCAGTGGTTGAAAATGAAGCATAAATTTGCTTAAAAATAGTATAATAAAATGCATGAATATAATCTAATATATTACAACATAACACAATACAATGCATAAATGCTATAAAAAAAATTATGTAACAAATGAAAAAACATTTTCTAAATGTCTTTCAGAATTTTATTTTGTGCTGAGATATGACCCTGATTTTATTTCAGACACATTTTAATAACATTTGCACTTAGATATTTGCAATCCAACTTAAAACATCAAATGTTTGGTACTAATAATAAAAAAAAAAAACTACACTAAACCTCTAAACTTACTGTAAATGCCATTTCTTTAACTGTTTTCTAAAAGCATTAATGGTCACATGCTAACAATAATACAAGTTGACAACAATGACCAACATACCTTTCAGTGTTAAAAATCCCAACAGATGCTTAATTTGCCAAAACACAGGTGAGCTCCTGTGGGAAATACACACTCTACGAGGTGTTTGTTTGCATTAGCGTGTGAGGTTATGAATGTGTTTCTCTGCTGGAGTATATTCTCTGTCTCTACTCTTCAGTGTGTGAGTGGCTGGAGTTTGTGCCGGTGCGCTGGACTGTTTGGTGAAGAGGGAGGAGGCTAAACCAACCACCCCCTACCCCAAAACACACACATACACACACACACCCTCACATAAACACAACCCCCAACCCACCAACAAGAGAGCCTGGAGGGGTTTTAGGAGAAAGATAGCATATGAGGGGAAGAAAGAGGGGGATGAGAAAGAGAGGGAACAGGAAAGAAAGCTAAGAGGAGAGTCAAGACTAAATTGATGACACAGATTCAATGTCTGAGTCTGACATTTTAAAGGGATGATGGAAGGAGGTATGGGTTTGTAAGAAGTCAATAATCAACACACACACACACACATATATATATATATATAATTATGACGAGATCAATTAATGAAAATTAAAGAGGGATTATATATATATATATATATATATATATAGCCATAAAAATTATATGAAAATAACTTTTAATTAATCTATATATTATGTTATATTAAACTAAGTAAAACATTTGAATTTGAAAAAATATGAATAACCCAAATCAGGCTTGTTTTGATCAGTACTAAAGATAATTAATCTTTTTTCCCCCTGGTGAACTATATATGAAATTTTAATCAATACTAATAGTTAAAATTGAAAACAGATCAAATTTAATATAATATAATGGTAGTTTAAAACTTATTTAAAAAAAATTAAATTAAATTAAATTAAATTAATACAATCTTCTAATTGAATTCACACTTTAAAACAACAAAATGTGTGTGTGTGTCTCAATGTAAACAAGACCTAATGTATAGACTGTATAATGTGTGTTTGGACAGGAACAAGATCTTAGCATATATTTTCTGACCTACTAAAGCAAAACCATTGTATTTGTGAACAAAAACCAACATAACTGCAAATACCAAACAAACTAAAAGCTATAAATGCATTCAGACTTATAGCATTTCCATCTTTTTCAGAGGATTTTACATAAATTTCAATAGCTTTGCAGATGCTGTAACCACAATGTCATGTCTTTTAACTGCATAGCATATTCATTTCAGCGTGACACATATGATGTAATGTGACAAGCCTGTCTCTCCATTATCAAAGTCCTGTCCATAACAGAGGAGAGAGATCAAATTAGCTCAACCTGTATGTGTTCATGTGTAGAGCAGCTTGGGGTGAAGTCCCGTCAGTCCTGATGGGACTGGGAAAACAACCTCTTTGAGACCAGGGAAATCAGATCCAACAGCAGTATCACGAGAGCCTCTTTCCATGAGGGATCTGGTTCAAACATGTTAGTGCACTTCAACATCTATATAGCCCTTGCAAACGCAATCCCACTTCCCTCAATGCTCATGACATCATCCATTGTGCAGGAGATCCTCTAGTTTAAGAGACATTTATCAAAGCACACGGGAGACTCCTTTTTTTCAGTCAAGTGTCAGCGTTAAGAACTTCACATTCAAAATGTCAGATTCACAATAGCACCTAAACGACGTGCACTAAAAGTGAGCAAAACAGTGAGTTTGACAGGTTTTTGATGCCAGATGTTTATTAATGATCATCTAAGTGATATTTTGCATCCAGACATCAGGCTTATGGCCAGGTGTAATTGCAGCCTGTCACCTGGCCGTTCTCTATAATCTGGTAATGTTAGAAGCACTAGAACGGTTTGTAGTGTTCAAACCACACAGGAAGACTGTGATTGCGGGGAAATAATAACACAAGAGGTTTGAATTGCACATTATCACAGCCAAGGTATGCAGAGAGCTTGTTTCGGCATGAAGGAGGCGGTAAATCAGTGTAAGATTGCCCCTTCGATCTGTACACTCAGTACAGAGGACAGCACATGCACTAAAGCTACTTTTATTACTGCCTAAAGGGCCAAAGCTGCGGGTGACAGTATTCATTGCATTTAATGTGTTCACCTGCATCATTACACATCATGTGTGTATCTGAAATACAACTGGATTCAAATCTCCCCGTGAGAACTGACTCAGTGAATCAGGGCAATGCTGATTCACACCGATGCCAACTTAAAAACACACAAAGTCTATCGTATATAGTATGGAAAAATACACTATGGAAGTCAATGGCTACCAGCAATTGTTAGGTTACCATCATTCTTCTTCTTTTTTTGTTGAATAGAAAAAAGAAATGCATACAGATTTGGAACAACTTGAGGCTGAGTAAATCTTTTTTTTATTTATGAGTGAACTATCCCTTTAAGAGCACCAAAAAAGGCAAACATGCACGACGATATATTAGTGAAATAAAATACCATCCATAGTTTAGGATTAGTACATTTTTAACTTACTAATGTGTGTGCATTAAACAAAAAAAGTTTATTCAAGGAGGAGCCATTAAATTAATAAAAATAT
>JAUCMS010000127.1:7205715-7217786 GCA_032357445.1 Enteromius radiatus | reverse complement strand
ATTTGCCATCTCGAAGCGAGATTCCTATTCGTCGGCTCCCGACGTGACGTCGGAGAGACCGTACGAAAGGGAACAAAGGCAGTGAAGGATGCCTCTATAGAAGAATGTGGCCAGTGTTTTGATTCCTTCCCCATCCTGAGCACAAATCACACGCAAAAAAACCTCCCACGATGATTGACAGACAACCAAATTAGATTAACATGCCAATCATTCCCCTTATCATTTTTCCTATTAACTAACAAAACAAATGAAAGGATTGTTCAGGAAAGTGGTTAATGCCGTATATTGTAACCATTAACTTTCTGGAAAACCAGGAGAAGAACATATTAACCAGAAGAGGTGAAAAACAAAGACAGGCAAACATCCTGTCAATATGATCTCTGCGATTATGATCTTCTGTGATAGAGTAAATGACTTTAAGCTGCTGTAATTGATGTTA
This sequence comes from Enteromius radiatus, assembly GCA_032357445.1. Taxonomy (NCBI): domain Eukaryota; kingdom Metazoa; phylum Chordata; class Actinopteri; order Cypriniformes; family Cyprinidae; genus Enteromius; species Enteromius radiatus. Next base: position 7,217,347 of record JAUCMS010000127.1, on the reverse strand, counting down.
ACTGCTTCGCTATCTTCCACCAGACATGTGACCAGAGCATGACTCAACCATCTTTGTGTCAATACACAGCAATGGGGAGGAGAATTAGAGTTACGACACTGAGATTTCCTGTGTGTTTTAGCAGCCCTGTGTCAACAGCCCCTGACATAAATGCTGCAATCGTGTGCTTTGTCTGCACTGCTGGTGGGTTAAAGAGGAGGAGATGATCTGAGAGGGATCAGACCAAACGAGCAGGTGTAAAAACAGTCCCAAAGGTGAAGGAGAGAATCTGATGCTGGCCCAGACTGCTGAAATAGCTATCAAATGAACAGGGATAACACATATATTGTTTCAATAGAATAACTTCACATTTATTTAGGAAAGGTTTAAGCAGTTGATATCGATTTACAGTACAGGGATGTGTTTAATACAAAAATATCATGATTTTTGCCACTTACATATTTTGTGAAAATATATTGGTTAGACCAAAAAATGTAAATTAATAATAGCAAAAGCAAAACGTAATATATAATACACTCCCATTCAAAAGTCAGATTTAAAAGACTTTTACATTGTTACACAAATTTTACATTAAAAATAAATTATGGTTTTTGAATTTTTTTCTATTAGTATAGTATATTATAGCAGTATTAGTAGTATAAATAGTATATTATTTTTATTAGTATTTATTTATTTAATTTTTGTAAAAAAAAAAAAAGAAAAAAAGAAGCATATTAGAATGATTTCTGAAGGATTTAGCTTTTCACTCACAAATATGCATTATATTTCAAAATATATTAATATAGAAAACTATAAAATGCCTGGGTGAGCGTAAGAGATTGTTTAACAAACAATTAAAAATATATCTTTCTACATGACTCACAAAGTGCATGTGATTATTTTTTTTTTTTTGTCATTTTAATCAAACTGTAACAAACTGGTCCACCACTTTTTCCACCACTAATAACAGGCCTCTTATGTAATGCCTATTCTTTATTTTGTGAGCGTAATTTCATGTTTCTCCTGAAAATAGGACGCGTTTTGGAAGTAAACTAGAATTTGCACCACATTTTATGCTAAATACTCAACACATAAGAGTTAGCACATGCATGTCTGCATCAATATTATGATTCTCCAAAGCTATTGTGACAAACGCATTCAAATTCTACTCCTCGCTTTTACAATACGAGCCAAAACCCCTCCATTGATTAGCTTAATGTGTTTACATATTTACCCATCTGAATGCTGAGGTTAAGTATCATGTCAGCAATTATAGCTCACAGTGATATTACTCTGCCCAATGGCTCTTTATGCTAATCAACACAAGCACTTGTAATGTCCAGTGTACGCTGTTGCTAGAGGCCCATTCACAGAGCGACTGTGCAATTCCCGCTCTTGATAAAAACACACAATGATGATATTTGCATAATGGCTTTGCTTGCACCTGCTTCCAGCAGTGCTTTGCTTCCTAGCTAAAGACACACACGCACACAAACAAACACATGCTGGAATTTAAACAGCTTTAGACTCGCATACAGGAAAAAAAACTGCAGAATGCCTGCTGAGACGTACAAATAGATGTGTGTTTATGGACACACTCGTACAGTCACCACCGGCTGAGTTATAGAAGAAGAAGAAATTTAAAAGACCTGAGCATTCACGCAGCTACAGAACGAGAGAAGAAAAGAGAAAGAGAAAGAAAATGGGAACACAAAAGGCTGAGTGTGTCTAAAAGTAGTAAATTATGGTGCAATTTGCTGCTAAGGGGATGGAGCTAATTGATGGAGCCAGAGAAAGAGGAAGTCAGTGAGGGATAGCAATGAGAGAGAGATCAGCTCCGGTGGTTGAACAATCAGACCCCTGCCACTCAACTTAACCCCAAACCCCTAATCTACCACTCACATCTGAGAAGAGCAGCTGTTTACCAGCAAAACTTTCTTTGTGAAGCTGCGAGAAGTATTAGCGCTGGGTTCTGATCTTCACAATATGTGACCCTCGACCACAAATGTATGTACCATGATGTATATTTGTAGCAATAGCCAAAAATGTGTTTTATGGGTCAACATTATCGCCAAAAATCATTAGCATATTAAGTAAAGGTCATGTTCCATAAAGATATTTTGTCAATTTCACACCATAAATACATTAAAATTACATTTTTGATTAGTAATACTGTATGCTTTGCTAATAACTTCAGTTGTCCTATCCTAACAAACCATACATCAATGGAAAGATGATTTATTTAGCTTTCAGACTATGAATAAATCTTAATTTTGAAATATTGATGCTTACGACTGGTTTTGTGGTCTAGGGTCAAATATTTGGTTTTAATAATGCACTACTTTCTGACAATTTAAATTCATAATCCAAAACATGCAGTGCAACCAATGAAGCCCAATTCCTGAATGAATGACTCTTATGATTCGGTTATTGTGAATCAAAACCCTTGAATCAGAGAGCTTACTAAATTCATCTGACTCACTTATTGAACCATAGTTGAAGTCATTATTTATTATGCAATTAAAGTTCCACATTATGTTATTAAAATTGGTGGCATTGTAAAGAATAAGCTAATAAATTAATTATAAATGTTACAATATTTTGTTTTTATAATTTATTTTATGTTTATTTAGTATTGTTATTATATAGTTATAGGATTCTATACTGATCTAAAAATCAGTGTAAACCCTCCTCTTACACAAAAATTATGCTGTCACACTACCTTTAAGATATTTACTTATTTGTTTATTTGATTGGGATAGAAATTAATCATTTTAATAGTTTATACTTAAACTGATTAAAAGCAGTCAAGAGATTTATAATGTTACAAAAGATTTCTATTCTGCTTGGTAAGTAAATAAATAATAAATAACTATCATGGGTTCCACAAAAACATTAAGCAACATTGATAATAATAAGAAATCAGGATATTAGAATGATTTCTGAAATTCAGCTTTGCCATCACAAGAATAATTTCCATTTACAGTTATTTAAAAGTTTTTACCGCATTTTCGATTTTAACAGACACAACCTTGTTGTTGTCAAACATTTAAAAATCAATCAATAAATAAATAAAAATCAATGCATCATATTTATTTTTTATTTTTAAAAAGTACTAAAAGAATCTATATTTGAACTGTTAAGAAAGGTTCATTCATTGGAATCAGAACCAGAATCTTTCTATCCTTATCAACTGCAGCAGCACTATCTTTCTACTGAAGCTAGAGCACACCAGCCTCCAAACCCAACATACTGTACGCTGGTTTCAGCTGGGTTTCATCACTGTCAAAACAAGAGCAGTGCCTTAATGGACCACCATTACAATCAAAACCTCCAATAACAACAAAACGCACGTATAGACCTCAAGCCCTTTGAAAATGATTCCTCTGTTGCGTCCAATCAGGCTTGACAGCCGCCTTTGTAATCGAGACAAGTCAAAAGCAACCGCTGCCCCTGGTTCATCTGTGATACGACCGTCAGCGATACTCAGACTTCTAGGGTTTGTTTTGCTTAGCTCGGGCTTGGCTAAAATAGCTCTTTATGTCTGTAATCTGGTTTGTGCTTCCTCCAAACCTACACATTTACTGATGGTTTTAAGAGTTTTTTAAAGTTTCAGCCAAACTACCCCCCTTAAACCAGATGTTTATAAAGAGAGACCGCAGGAAAAGCAAAAATAACAGTATTAAAGTGCATATCCATAAGCATGCTGGCAACATCAGTGAGAATCTGAAGTATTACACTCTTAGGGAAAAAAAAAGTACAGTCACTGAGGCAAAAAAGAAATTAAAAGTACATGTTTGTACATTATTTTCTCCTGAATGCTATTACATATTAGTACCTAATGTTTCCCTGCACAGATCTTACAATATCTTTTAATGAATTAAAGTCACTATAAAAATTCTTACCATCTGAGAACGACTCTTGGGGCATCCATTAATATCTTCAATCTTCTCATTTGCTGTGGTATCCGAAAAGAGAGAGAAATACAGACATATTAATTGCAAAAAAAAAAAAAAAAGGAAAATAAGTGACAGATTTTCTTAATTGTTAGCCTCAAGTGCAGTGTGTCCTTTCTGAGTGCCAGACAAATCTTCGACCCCTAATGCAGAAACTAGATCCAGTTTGAGCAACTGTGTGGCAGGGCTTGCTGGGATGCGACTGCTTTGGGGCTTTCCTGAGGGTGACTGCTCTCCACCCTGCATCCCACCCCCACCCCACGGCAGCTGAAACAGGGCCGTTCACTCACAGCTGACAACTGCACACACGGCTACAATGACAGCTACATGCCTGCAGGAATCACTTTACCTCCTGTGCTGTGGGAAAAATGTGTCAGGAATGTGTAAGACGTCAGGTGAGTAAGCTGGAGGACAGACACTCCTGAGACGGCCGTCTCAACCGAGGACCATCTGGGTGGCCATGTCTTCTTAATAATTTGTTATGTACTTTACCATGTATTTTATCATGTTTTTTCACATGGAAGCTCGTTTTTGCTATTTAATTTCAAAAAATAAAAAAGGTAACCGTGACCTTTTTACTTACAATTCAGATTTTTTTCTCGGAATCTGAATTTTGAGATTAAAACTTAGAATTAAATATTATATATATATATATATACTTTATATATATACTTTCAAAACTTTAGGGCAAAAGCCATCAGTTCTCATTAACAGAAATAACTAAATATGTGAAGTATGTCACTGGTTGCATGCAACATTTGTGTCTGTCTGACAGATGAGGTCGGATTTCAGCTTCAACTGGCCACTGTGTGATTCCCTTGAGATAAGGACAAAGTGGGATGACAACACTGACGAGTCATTTAACACCACTTCACCCCAGAACTCTGTACAGTGCTTTCTGCTCTTAAGTAACCAAATGCTTTCCGGATCTTACAACACATTTTAGGAGGACAGAGGTAATGCAAAACTTCACATATCCATGGGAAGAACTGCTGACAGGGATTGATTTTCTTACTAGGCACTCCAAAGAGTGTAAATACTATTAAAACATTAAAAGCTCCTATTTTCAATTGGGTGTACAGTATCTACAAAGAGATCACACCCTTGAGGCAGTAAATAGTCTGCCATAACAGAATGATCACTGTTAAAATATTAGTGACTTAAAAGTGGATTGTGTTCACTGACAATGTTTTCTGGAAGTAGTCCTGAGGGCATATTGTGATTTCCATTATAGTAGCACTCCTGTTTGTGATGCAGTGCCGTCTAAGGGCCCGAAGATCCCGGGCATCCAGGATGGTTTTCCAGCCTTGACTCTAACGCAGAGATTGATCCAGATTCTCAGAATCTTTGGATGATATTATGCACTGTAGATGGTGATAATCATCTTGACCTCTAAGAGACACTGCTACTCTGAGAGGCTCTTTTTATACCCAATCATGTTGCCAATTGACCTAATAAGTGGAAAATTTGTCATCAAGCTGTTCCTTATATTTACATTTGACTTTCCCAGCCTCTTATTGCTACCTTTCCCAACTTTTTAGGAATGTGTAGCTGTCTTGAAATCCAAAATGAGCCAATATTTGGCCTGAAATTTCAAAATGTCTCACTTTCAGCATCTGATATGTTGTCTATATTCTATTGTAAATAAAATTTAGTTTATAAAAGTTTATGAGATTTGTAAATTATTGCATTCCTTTTTTATTCACAATTTGTACAGTGTCCCAACTTTTTTGGAATTGGGTTTGTAAAAACAGATGTGTAATACATTACAAGTTATGTATTTATAATACTTTGACTCTGTGAGAATTTCAATTTTTCAAGTTTTAATTTTGAGGGGGGGGATGACTATCATTGATTTTATCATGACTTACAGAAGACACCTACTAAAAGAAACTTCATTAAATATTTTGTCAGGCATATTAAGAACCAGAATAATAAGAGGGCATTTAAAAGTCTCAATTTAATTATCACATTGCAGTCCCCCAAAACTAACATTTTTTGTCATTTTAAACATTTAAAGATCTTTACCAATCCTTCAAATAGCAGGAAGTCTGTAATCATTCTAAATGCAATGAAATGTAGAACAATCACTTATTTTCTTTAATGTATTTTAATAAGTATGCTGTTTCATTTTACATGTTAGCCTAATGATGAAAAAAGATGGAATTATTTCCCCCATATTTTGATATTTTATTTTCGACAGAGTTTATTTGCATCCAGTATGCGTTCCGTGTATATAAAATCGCTTTTGTAAAACTAATCTGACGCAGGCACCAAAATAGGACGACCCATGTACACCTTGCACAGAAAATCTTCGATCGACTCTTTATGTCTGTTTTGGAGAAAGTAGTTCGCTCACCGATAACCTGGATGATCTCAGCCAGCAGTACGCCGTCGCTCACATCCTGCTGCAGGTCTTTAATCAGCCGCTTGTGTCCCGATTTGGCCAAGTAGTGATTCGCCCAGTCCGTGTAGATCTGTCAACACGAAAGGAGAAAGTGCTCCTATAAATCCATCCATCAAAAAAAGTTTCACACAACTAGGCTTCGCGACATTCACGCAGGCGCGGCTGCGCGAGGACTGAGCGCCGCGTCTCTCGCGCTCTATTCAAATCCGCTCCATTGTGCCTTATTCAAGTTATTCAGCACCAATAATGCTCAAATTCTCCCGTCTGACATCACAGAAAAGCCCCTTCACTGGAGCAGGAGGGGGGAGACCCCGAGGGAGCTTAAATTAAACCTCTGAATGGGTTTGAAAGAGTCATGTGTTGTTTGCTGTTTGGAGCGGCTCTGTCCAAAAACATTCCCGCGTCCCCTTACAAGTAAAGAAAAGCGGGAAACAAGCAGTGCAACAAGCATTAAAATCCACGGAGATGCCAAAACCGTCACGTTATTTTGGAAAATAAAGCGTACATAAACACATCTTTAACTTAATTAAAGCATTTAAGAGCATTTATTAACAACAATATGAGTGTTTTCTGTCCTATGTTTATGTGTATTTGTAATTTTCCTTACATATACCACGATCAGCTATTATTTTAACTAGGCTACGTGTAAATACCAAGGTATTTGACTTTAATGTCACAATCTAAAACAAAACAATAGCCTGTATAACACTTCCTTAACCAACAATTAACATGAATTTACATGTTTTTTTTTGCAGGCTTTACACACATAATCAAAAGCTGGGCAGCAGTCAAACACATTCCCACATGGAGGAGCTTGTGTTGTGTGTTTGATGAGTAAATAAAGCCTGAGTGTATTATTGCAGTGTTACTCATGTGAGGAATCAGTTTTCTGGATGGAAAAAACAGGTGCACCCTGAGTCCCCGTGCCATCAAAATAAACACACGCTCTCTCTCGATCGCTCTCGCTGGAGTCATCTAGGCTTAAAACAGCACACAAAGCCCATATAATTATGGAGAGCGATGACCAAAGCCAGCAGAGAAATGTCCAAAACCAGCTCACGCTTTGAAGGTTTGTGGGCTAAATGAGTCAGATGTAATTAAAGGTGAGGTGAAGACAGTGAAGGTAAGGGTAGGCATGCCTTCAAGCAACAAAAGACCAAAGTAATGCTGGTCTTGGAAATTACAGATGACACTTGTCTGTCAGACTGAACCTGTCACTACCATGTAAACACTAAAATAGCTTTCAATGTCATAAGAAATGTTGGTCAAGGTACAAATTGTTTACATGTATTGCATTCAGTGAAGTATTCCTTTCATACAACTTTATGTGTATAGCAAATGTCTGACTTTATGAAGGTAATATAAAGGTAGTGTTCACAATAAATCCTCCGTCAGGACATCACTTGATAACTCACAAACATTTGAATCAGCACTTATGATGAGTTATGCTTTGACCTTTATATTCTGAGTCACTGAGGCACGATGCTTCAGTCCCACTGCTGTAAGAACATTGTGACAATCCCTCATCTCTCTCACACACAAAAGCAGCACTTAGAAATCCACCCCCATACAAATCCCGCTTTGTAGTGTGGATGTCAAACCAGCATCTAGTACTTCTGCACACTTCTGAGCTTGTGGCTTTATACAGTCCACTCTTGACCTGAGCATGAGCTGTTCTCTGAGTTCAGACATGCCTTTAGGGGGGATTTGTCACTGAACAACTCTGGAGAACTAAACAGGTGGCTCTTGCACGCATTTGCTAATGAGTGTGTTTAACTACCTGTGTGAGTAAGACGGGGAAAATCAAACGGCGGTTCCAGAGTGTGATAACGTTTAGCAACAGCTGTCACTCGGACTCATCTTTAAGCTCAAAGTGGAGGTACAGCACCGTTCAACTACAAAGGGTCTCATGACAAACGCTAATCACAGGGCTGCTCGTGTTAGTCACAGACGCAGAATTGTTCCCACAGGCAGAAGCTACAGAACTTCCCTTCAGGTTCACCAGAGAGGGTTTAAATATTACGCTACTTTAAGGTAATTACAAAAGATCATTTGCTGAGGTGAATGTGAGGTCAAATAACTGCTCTGCTAACAGCTTAGACAAGCATGCATTTCATGCATTGCTGAAAGTTAAGTTGAAATTGATCATATTTTAAAAAGAAAGTCATTTAAAGGATAAATGAAAATACTGTCATCATTTATTCGCCCTCATGTTTTCCTGCTGAACATAGAATATGTTTTTAATATGAGTATGACCAAACCATTTCTGATCCTTTTTTCCCAGTAAATGCTGACAGTTATTATTTTTTGATGAAATAGACCTATATTATTTTTTTTAATCCATCAAAGTGGCAGAGAAAATATTTATATTGCAAATAAATAACATTTAAAAATAAATAAAAAGGCTTCTTGAGCACCAAATCAGCATCACAGGAATAAATTAATATGTTAATTATTATGTTAATGATAATAAAATTAATTAAGTTAAAATATCTTAAAATTGAAAGCAGTTACATTTGAATTGTAATATTATTTTATAATATTTACTATATTTCAATAAATAAAACTTACAGACCCAAAACCTTTAAATATAGTTTAATATGTTTTGAATAATCTGTAAATTCCAATGCATTCATGATTATTTTTATTTTTCATTTTGTCCTTTAACTTGAGAATTTACTTAAAGACTTGATTTTTTAACATTTATCAATGGGACCAGACATATATAAGAAGCAAAGAAGAATATATAAAAGTAAAATTGCAAATATTACGCGACTAAAATGATGCAGAGCAATACTGAAACTTGATCAGTCTTAAAAAACTGAATATACTTTTTGTCATTTGTTGCTTTTTGATAAAGCTGACCTGTGTGAAGGTGCCAACTCTATAGTCCTAAACATAAAGCTAATCTTAACCTCAATCAACTGCCGAACATCTCACAAGAGCTTCAGCTCAGCTTGCAGTAAATAGCGCAGTAAGTCTAGACCGTATCTATACCTGCTGCATGAGTCTAAATATACCCCCCGTTGCCTGCCCACAGATATCAGCAGGAATAGTCTTCTCTCAACAGCAGAGATGTCTTACCGATTTGTAGTGATCGCAGGACGACCTGCTGCGGCGTCTCTCTGGGATGTACATCCTCACGTTCAGAGCCATTCTGCTCTTACAGGTGAACAGAGCTCGTAAACACTGAACCCCCGAGAACGGCCTGCAACTTTCATGCCTGTAATCAAGTCAGTGCTGTGGGCGGATAATTTTAGCGGTGAAATGCATTCTGGAGCATCGCTGAGAAACCTTCACTTAAGATATACCTCTCTCTATGTGTCACGCTTAGTGTCGAATGCTGAGACCCAGACATATCAGATTATCACTGCTTTGACTAATAAAATTAAATTAAATTAAATAACAACTTATTTACATTTAAATTATTTACATTTTATTTTAAAATTTAAATTTAATCATAATTTGCAAATCATTTAAAAATAATATATATTACATATTTAATAATATGACATTATATTAGATTAATTTCAACGGAATAAAAAATGTTATATGGATTTTTATATATTCTATATTATAATTATTACAATAATAATTTGCAAAAAATACTTTAAATAAAATTCTTGATAAAATATTAAAATAATCATAAATAAATAAGTAATAATAAGCATATATATATATATATATATATATAATTAATACTTTAGTTTCAGTTTATTTGATCATATATCATTGTAAAGGGATTCTTAGAATTCTTTATGATTGGTTCATTGTTTTTTATTGTAATAATTTAAAACAATGTTATTGTAATTTATTAGAACAGGAATCGTAACTATCTGTTCAATGATTGCATTATTCTCTTTCTTTTTTAATATCCTTAGTTTCTAAAAAATCTTTCCCATTTTTTTTCATTTGAACAAAGATGTCTTCAGTCTGAAGATGTGATGACTGACCCAAATTACAATAGCAAACTTTTATGTTAACCAGATTAATGCTAATTTCCTGCTGATGCTGATGGCCTCTAAATGGTTAACTGTTAAAGCCTTAAAACAGTCTTTATTTCACACAAACATACAGAATGTATACGTACACATGCTTATGCAAACACACAGGCACATGTACAGAGAGGAGCAGAGTATGTGGGAGGTCTGACAGCTACTTGAGAGGTGCTGACAACAATCACGAATGGGGTGACGGATGCTCCACAAGCCCCCACTTCACCTCTCCATCCCCCTTTAACTTCAGCTCACGCTCCAAACCAAACATGTTCAGCAAGTTTCAAAAGAAAAGATCAAGCCCATTGCACTAGATCATACGATACCCTCAAGTCAAGACCTGACAGGTTTACTTGCATACATAAAATCGCATGTTAAGCAGAAGCATATGCACAAATACTGGAACATTATATGTGGTTTTGTATGAAGTTAAGAAAGGTCTTCTCTCGTGCCATCTGTGTTGCGTCGGTCTGGTCCTGATCTGGTGCACCAGTGGTGTAAAGTGAGTAATTCTCCTCTGGAGTGTCTAGATTAAAGCTGTAATCTAATAATGCACACAGCACAGATGCCTCATTTATTTATGGCCCTCTGTTCTTAAGCGTCCTACAAATTCAATTTCAAAAGCAAATGTATTCTTTCCTTCAGCTAAGCTTTCCAGGTCACTCCAACTCGACCTTAATGTTCATTATATCTCAGTCTAGAGGGACCATGCGCTGGACCCGGTATTTCCTCAAGAACTGTCTGTTTGAAATCCATCTGGATCTATTCTTCAATTCATCCATACAATTGTATGGGAAGTTGAAGTATGAATGTCAGCTATAATGTGACACCAAAATAAAAAAAAAAAAACATAGAAGATACATTGTTTTTTCATGTTATTTGTATGTTAAGTTTTTTCTACATTTGTGCTATTTGACATCATAGGATAGTCCAATTCTTATGTCAGCTAGCCATATACAGAAGTATTCAAAAGTTTGATATATATAAGAAATTATACTTTTATTCAGCAAGGATGCATTAAAATGAGCAAAACTGACAGTAAACACTTGCATTGCTTAAAATATACTGTACTTATGCACTTTAATAAGAAGAAATGTTTCTAAAGCTGAAAATCAGCATATTTTCCAAAGGATCATGTTAGACTTAAGAATGAAGTTCTGATGCTGAAAATGCAACTTTATCGTCATAAGAATAATTACATTCCAAAATAAATTCAAATAGGAAAGGACGTGACATGTGGCCAGGTATGGTTGCCCATACTAGGAAATTGTGCTCTGCATTTAACCCATCCAAGT
>JAUCMS010000127.1:7187360-7205615 GCA_032357445.1 Enteromius radiatus | reverse complement strand
TGCCGGACCTGGGACTCGAACCGGCGACCTTTGGGTTACAAGCCCAACTCCCTATCCATTAGGCCACGACCGCCCCGGCCACGATTTTGTTACTATTTTTCTAAAGATAGACTATAGATAGAATACTTATTTCTTAAATGTAAAATAAAAAATACAAATATTCCTGTTTTTAATGTTAATTTATCTAAATAAAAGCAGCCTTTTTTTCTTCATTTAAAAATCACTTTTGAACGTAAATGTAATTTTAAATGACATTTTTTGCTTTCCATGTGTCATATTGAGCATTCGGGACATTTTGGCCAGGCTACAAGCAAGATCAAATTATTTCTCACTCTGTACTAAAATACATGTAATAATTGAAGATATGCAGTATGGTAAAATAATGAAGGTCTCTGGCTGATGACGGTGAGGTGTGGTGATGAAGTGAAAGTGAATGAGCGCTGATTGATTCTGGGGGTCAAGCATTATAACGAGGAGAGTCAAGTCGAGGTGAGGAGTGAATCAATGACATCGTCATGGTAACAGAGAGCGCTCTCTTTCAGTCGGCTTATATACAGGCATCAAGCATTTGATGTGAAATTATGATACATCATTTGAAGTGGAAATGCTTGCATAAATGAAAATACAAATTGTCTATATGTGTGAGTTCTTAACTGTACTGTGCATTAAAGGGGTTATTCAGCCAGTGTCCCCTGACCAAAGTGTTTGATTTTGTTACTATTTTTCTAAAGATAGACTAACACAAATAGTAATGAAAGCCATCATGTTAAATGCCAGGAATGAGTAGTACACTATCTGGAGCCAAATTACAGGAGAGAGTGTTTTTTTTTTTTTTATTGATTAGTAAATTTGTTAACAGTTCAAAAATAAGGAGGTGGGGCACTTCCCCAACATAGCTTAGAGTAGCTTCCCCAACACTGGAGGATTTGGTATTATATTTTATGCGTGTTAACTGTGTATTGTCACACACACACACTGTTGTTATTGTGTGTCTAATGTATGTAAAGCCACTTAGGAACAAACCAGTGTTAGTCATTATCCAGAACTAGGACAGTCATTGTTGCGAACAGATCTATTACCCAAGACCGACAGAAAACAGCTCAGGAGAGATGCTTTATGGGAAATTAATATCCACTTCTTTGCTTTCATCCTGCTTATTAGTGACAATATCAGCCTTAATTTATCCTCAATAGTTTAATTCAAAAGTTGTACAATGGAAAGATTACTTTAAAATAATAATAAATAAAATAATTTCTTTTTTTTTTAATTAAAAAAAAATAAAAAATAATAATAAATAAATAAAAAAAATTCCCAAATTTAATTCAGTGTTTTTTGTAAATTCCTTGTAACTGTTTTTGACATTTACTAGGAGTTTCAGACTAAATTAATGAATTAATTATGTGATTCTAAAAATAACAAAATCACACACACACAGGGTCAAACTGAGAGAAGAGTATCCAACAGACAGGAAGACACTTTAGGGTTCGGCCATAATCACACATCTTTTTTTGTATATGATCAGAAAGAAACAGCACACAATTAAAGCTTCTCCTTCAGTCAGACAGGGAAAATAACCAAACACACACTATTATCTTCTGAGCACTCGAGACAAAGCAGCACAGTCCTTTTACCCGCAACTCAAACAGACGCATTTCATCAAATTCAGTCGCGCACACTGAGAGCTTTTGTAAATACTGAAAAGGTCTGTCCTTAGTTTTCTCATGCCCCGCTCCCTGCATCTCTGCCGTGACCCCTAAACCGTAATTATACTCCCCGCGTGACCTAAAAGTGCCCTGCTTTTAAGTGTTTTCCCTCAGTCTGTGATCAGATTTCGGCCTAGTTAAATTAGCCATCCTCTCACCCATCAGGGAAAGGAAACCTCAATTCCTGGGGGAGAATGGACCGTTTTTAGACAGTTACCGCACAAAAGCATGAAGATGACAGAGGAAAGAGACATGCCTGAGTGTTTTCTCGGTTAAAGAAACAGCAGAAAAAAAAGCAGTCCTTAAATGCACACTCCACCAACTTTAAAACGCAACTTACGCAAGGCCAACCTACTGTATAGTAATAGCAAGTTTAAAGAGACATTTGTTCAATTGTTAGCTGGCAATGTGAAATATCTGGTAGGAGACTATAGCCTTAATTTACACTAGTGATCTGTGAGTCCCTCACAAATTTTTCTTTCTGTTTTTTTTTTTTCAACATGCATACCAAAGAACATACCAATTATTGGCTATTAAAAATGTTTGGTTTTTTTTCAGTACCTGCATAATATCACATATTTAATTGTGGACACTAGCAGAAGATTAGCAAAATAATTTACAGGAAAGTTCATTCTAAGTTCTAAAATGAATTATTTAAGAAGATTTTTTTGAAGACCACTTCTTATAATAAAATATGACTTCAATTTCTTATATTAAAAGATATGGCTAATGGTTTATATTATAAATAATATTGAATATAATAATATTCAATATCTTATAAATAATTTATATATATATATAAATATATATAGTGCTTTCAAATGATTAATCACATCCAAAAAATGAAGGTTTTTGCTTAAATAATATATTGTGTATTGTATTTATTTACTATGTATGTATATCTACACACACATACATGTATATACATGTATATATTTATATTATCATATTATATATAAATATAATAAATATGTAAACATATTAATATATATATATTTTTAAATATATGCATACATGTGTTTGTATTTATATATAAAGATAGTAAATGTACACAGTATTTTGTAAACAAAAAATTTGTGATGCGAATAAATGTTTGATAGTACTAATATATATATATATATATATATATATATATATATATGAATGTTCTTTACATATAGGCCATTTGTAGGTTATTTGAGGGTTATTGCTTTTTTAGTTAGGACAGCTGTTATGTAAAATACAACAGATCATTTCAGCATCGTAGACATTAAAGTATAACTAAGGGTATAGCATATTTACATATAAAATACTGCTTTATTGAAATGAATAATTAATTACTTCCTTAATAAAAACAATAAGCGGAGAGCTAAAAATAACTGATGGTAAAATTAGAAAGCACACGTGTTTTGTGTGTGTGGCTTTGGTCGTGTCCACCGAACACCACAAGCACTTCAAGTGGCTTTGGCCTTGTGCTAACACAACAAGCTCCAAGAGCAGCTCTTGACTGCTGCCATGTCTGTGGTTTGGAGATGAAAGCGTGAACATTAGATTGATGTGAGTGCCGGCAAATACGACCTCTGGGACTGTGAGAGTTCAGTCGGGATTAAGAGCCACATTCAAACCAAACAGAAAGCAGGAAACATTTCTCTGTGCTGCTTTCAAGACCTTTACTTCAGTGACGGCTCAAAAAGTTCAGCGCCAACCAGAACACGGCACGTGACGACACTCGAGCCGCGCTTCTCAAAATAAACAGCACACTTTTAGAGTCAACATATTCTCACACACACAATCTGCCATCTGCAGGGCCGGGGCTGAGAGACGCATCCAGGATCTAACAGACGGGTTGATGTGGGTCTGTCTTCTCAGCAGGACACTAAACACCATTAACTACTCCTCACCTTCAGCCACCAGACAGCTGTCTGCTCAGTCTGTGCTGTATGAATAAGTGATTCATAGAAACGAATGTTCCCTTCTGTTCTGCTGAAATATGAATTATAACATTTGTAGTTTTTGCTTCAACCCTAAACCTTCCAATACTAGTGTATAGAAGGAATATTGGTTCAGGTAGAACAGTTTACAGGCAGATTAAAAGATGGCAGACTATAAGCAGTTAGCAT
The DNA here is from genome assembly GCA_032357445.1 of Enteromius radiatus. Classification (NCBI taxonomy): domain Eukaryota; kingdom Metazoa; phylum Chordata; class Actinopteri; order Cypriniformes; family Cyprinidae; genus Enteromius; species Enteromius radiatus. The sequence continues at coordinate 7,201,813 of JAUCMS010000127.1, read as the reverse complement.
ATGTGCTCTATATGGTCTGTGGTGCTCAAATGAGAAATGTGGGTTTGAATTTCTAATGTATAATGCCATAAACCTGTTCTTTTATAGTTGGGTTTCTTACAAGGACTTGGATTTGTGAGACGATGAAATATAATAATTAAATTAAATAAATAATTAACTAAAGCTAAAATCATTTATTTAAAAACTTAGCATCATTAACATATAATCATATATTAAAATTATAGTGCTGTCAAACTATTAATAGCGATTAATTACATCCAAAATAAAAGTTTTTCTTTACATAATACATGTGTTTATGCTGTGTTTATTTATTATGTTTATATTAAAACACACACGTACAGTATATATTTTGAAAGTATTTACATGTAAATGCATTTATTAGTTTATTTTCTTATATTTTATAATATATCTAAATATATATATAATATAAACATAATATATTTTAATTAAATATATACATGCATGTGTTTGTATTTATATATTCTTAATAAATATACACAGTACATACAAACATATTATTTAAAGAAAAACAGCACTTATTTTTTTATTTTTTTTATTTTTTTTCACCTGCATGTCATGTGAGTATTAGTCAACATCAGAGAAACATACATGTTGTTAAATTAATGAAATATTAACTTAAAATCTCAGATTGCACTTTACGTTTTATCTCACAGAAAAAAAAAGGAAATTTCTGGGTTACAAAGCAACAAAGTACCATTTAACTTACAATAAATTAAAAGAAAAGAAATAAACAAACTCTGGGTTACAAATGATACTAAGTGATCTCTTATCAAAAGGTCATAAAAAAAAAGGAATTTAATTTGATTTAATTTCATTTTTAATGTTACCTTTTTTGTGGATAAGTCCTATCAACCTACTACGTTTTTTTTCTAATCTTACTATGGATTATGAAAACACCGTAAAACATAAAGTAATTATCAAAGTACCTTATAGTATTACCACCTGATTTTATCAGTGTATCATGGTCAGTGTTGCCAGGTTTTCACAATAAAACCCACCCACTTGCTACTCAACACTAGCCCAAAACTCATCCTCCAATCAGTAAGCACAGCCAATCATTGATGTCAGGTGGTGGTCATAACCTACTCACAAGTGGAAGAACAGAGAGACAGAGCGACAGAGTGAGAGAGGGAGAAAACAAATACATCCTGGGACGTATCATGCTTCATAGGGGATTCTGGGTGTAAAATACATGGTTTTTAGGGTTCCTGTGCTGAAATTCGCATTTTAAGGGCTAAAAATTATGTTCCTGGGATATGAAAAACAACTCATTCTGTGGTAAAACCACGGACTTGGCAACACTGATCATGGTACCAAGGTATTTTTTGTTTATTGTTCTCTATATTCATTCTCAATAAACTGCCAAATATTCAAATAAGCAATTTAAATAAGCAGTGTTTAATATTGACGTTGAACTGTTGGTGACACCAAGGTCATGGGTTCGATTTCCAGGGAAAACACATGCTGGCAAAACGCTCAGCATTGGATGAGAGTATCTGGAAAATGTGTAAATGTAAAAAGTAAATGCTGAAATAATAATAATACTATAAAAATGAGCAGTTAAATGAAGAGGGAGAGAAAGGTAGAAGAAAAATGATTTAGAAATCTCTGCCCTTTAAGGTCAATGTTTGATGACTGCTGATAATAAATCATGTGCCCTTTTTAAAATCACGCATATTGTAATACACATAACAGTTAAAAAGGTCATAAAAATCAATAAGCAATAAAGATGATAAAATAACTAAAGTGCAGGTCCTGAATGCGGTCATTTTAATTTGCACAATTGGGACTGCTCTGGAATATATCAAACTAAGTCTGTATTAGATTGGGCGTCTCTAATTAAAAGTAGGCGAGATGTGTATCTCACCCTCCGCTGGGTTTGAAAGCACATGCACAGACCTGAATATTTAAAGGGCCAATGATGAAGTGAATGAACGAATGCGAGTTGCTTTCAGCCTTTCATCTCACAGAGTCTCTGCAATATTCGCTGCTGATATTATCGGGTCCAAGTGACACACGTTTCAGCCTCCATCACCTCCCTTCCTTCTCTCTCACACAAATCCGACCTCTAACATATTCAGTCCACTGGCACTAGTGCTGGGCTGCACATGTAATCCATAATTAAACAGCTCCCCTTATCACCTCATCTCCAGACAAGCAATAAGACGGCCTGCTTTTGTGGCTTTGACGTGCGGAGGATAAGACCAGGACACCAGGCACGGAAACGACTGCGCAGGGTGTGCATGGATTAATAAAGAGGAAATATAAAGGGTGCTTTCAGAAATGAAAATGAATTCTTTATAAGCTGAGCTGTTGCTGCATTATTACCTGTCAGATCATCTAACATAAACACTACATCACAGCAAATACAAGCAGTACTATTGTGTTAACAGAAGACATCATGACCAACAACAAACAATAGACTTCTGCATTAACATGTAGTATGTGACTCTGAACAGCTGTTAAATATACAATAATGAAACCTTGCAGGGTTTATGACATTGCATGCAATCACAAAATCATTTCTGGCACAATGCATGAAAATATAAGTATTAGGTCCTAGCATAAAAAATGTTTAAAATTAGGTGAGACAAAATATGACCAGCAGCTAATCATTTTTACACAAAAACAAAAACTTACATCAAGTTTTTAAAGTCACAGAAAATATGCAAAAAAAGGCAAAAAAACAAAAATAGGCAAAATGTTTGCATATAAAATGCACAATTTGCAAGGTGTCGGACTGCTTAAAAAAAAAAAAAATATATATATATATATATATATAAATGAAAAAAATAACAAAATTTACATTACATACAGATGACACAGTTTACATTATATATTTTATATATAAAAACAAATTATTATTATGTATATACCTCTTATATATATATATATCACTAATAGTAGTATAAATGTTAGTATATAAATAATTATAAATATATATATATATATATATTTTTAACCACTAATTTTATATAAGAGTTTAAGGTTTTCTGATTGAACAAATGCAAATTCAAAACTTGACTGATAAACAAATCAACAACTACCCAGCAGTTAGTTAACCCCCAAAGTAAGTATTTTACCAGTTTCATGCTGTGATTGTTTTGATCCCAGCGCCACAGCATCACACTCATTTTCCTCACTTCACCTGCCGGCGGTCCAGACACACAGATCCCGTTTACAATCCATCAGATCCATCACAAGCATCCACAGAAAGAGTGCTTTAGAGGAGATGAGGATAGATCCATGCTAATGCAGAAAAAAGTTGAATGAAGCTGGAATGAAATCCAGAGCGAAAGAGAGTTTGAGAAGAGCGGATGGGTACCAGAGATAGAGAGGAAGGCCGAGCTCTCAGCACTAAAGCTGTGCCATGCTGCTCGGGGTCTGAAACACATGCTCAGGGGAGGAGACACCAGCACCAGCACTCACATGAGCCAAACCAAACAGCTGAAGGGGGTGGGGAGGAGAGAGCAGCTGGATAGGCCGTCCTCCGTCAGCAGAGCGTGGGGGAATCCCTCTTTACCTCCCCCACACCACCCCTCCATCCAAACCATACACCATCCCTGCCCTGAGAGGTCCCAGCACACACCGCTCTTCATCAGCCAGCCTGCGTTTATACCATTAAACTATTAACTCACAATCAACAGGTCGAACTGTATATGCAACACAACTTTAGCTCGGTGAAGCTGCAGATATGAAGTTATTAATAATAAAAAGTGAGTTCTGAATGTGTATCTTTTTTAGGAGGTAATTTACCACTGGCTGTATTTGGCAGTATATGCAAACTGAACTTGACCAATAATGAACTGATTTCAGTTGAACAATGACTGTTTCATATTTTTCTTCTTGGAGCTGCTGGATTTGCATCACTGCATCATTGATTTGTCTGTTTATCACTGTAAAGCTGCCTCGAAACTATTTGTATTGCATAAAGTCCTATATAAATGAAGGTGACTTGATTTGATTAGAAACTAAAGCTTTTGCCAATAACGTTAATGTTCATAATTCTTTCTCTGTTGATCTGACCGTGAGCAGGAATACAAAAACATGGTTTGATTTGTAGTTTAAACAACCCTGGAGCTGTCAAAAGTCTGCCAGGTGACACAATATTAAGCATGTTATGTCACCCGGTAGACTTTTGCTGACAAATAAACAGGGATACTTGTGTGCACTGTTTATTTACATTTACTGACAAAGAAAGAAAGAAAGAAAAAAAAAAGATTGATTCGCCGGTCTTTTAAAAAATGTTGGCCAGAAAAATGTTAGCATTCCAGACCTCTTAATGAATCCAAGGCATATGAAAATAATATAAATGTGAAAAATTATGAAAATTAAGGATAGTTTGATTCTCATAAAAACATTTTTATGTTTAAACCATTTTTTTGAACAGAAGTCAATGGGGTTGAAAACAACACTGGACCACACTGACTTTTGGATTAAACGGTATTTAAAAAATAAATAAATGACAAAGATCTTTGTCTCAAAACAAATTACGCACAGACCTGCGTAACAAGCGCAGTATTTTCTGTATTGTGAGAATAAGCTTGATGTTCCTGAGATGGTGCTCTGCCTCAAGAACGGCTAAAGATCCCAGAAATCCTCCACTCTAATGATATTGTGGCTAAAGGCTGAATCCCAAACCACATGCTCTTCATCCAACATAGTATGCCAGGTTATGATTAGTGCGTTCCAAATCACAGGACATGGAAAATAGTTAAACGTGTGGGTTTACTAAGTATGCATCCGTTTATATCCTTAAATGCTTTCTGATCTAATATTTCCCCTAAAGCTACAGCGATATATGTACTTTTGAAGTATGAAGTAACACCAGTAAACAAAGCATAAAAAATAAAATACTTATTTGTTATACGACATAACTGCTTTAAATGATTAAAAAATGTCTTTCACTCACAGGGTGATTGCTAATTAAGCTTATCTGATTGGAACAAGGTGAGCCATTTTGATTAAACAGCAGCCATCCAGTGTGCAAACAGTGATATATCAGACATATTACGAATAAGAAAATGTGTTAAAACTGACAAGATGATTAATGCATTGAGTGTGAAAAGGCTGATGGCTCTAATGACGATCCGTGTGCTGTTGAGCAGCATTTGTGCAGCACACCCGTGTCAAGCAAGCTCCTGTAGACCCCGGGGCTCTGAAAACACAGAGGTCAGAGCCTCCTTTCTCTTCTCCCACAGCTGTGGTGCTGGAGTGTGTGCTACAGGCTGCTGGCGTGAGCTGCGGCGCGAGACGAGAGGTGTTCCCCATGTCCAAGCTCTCGCCAAAACCCAAGCCAAACCACAAATTACAAGCCAAATTTCAGCTTCTGGGGATCGCCCAAGTTTCTGCCCTCATTCCCACACTAAAGTGCCCCGGAGGCTGCAACATGAAGCATGTTTTAAAAATATATAGCACACATAGGGGTTCTTATCCAAGCAGATGTTTTGAAACTGTGACAGAAGGGATCTACTAGAGCTTGAAGAGATTTTAGCAGTGCTGGCAGAGCTAGAGGAAAACTGAAGTTTGCCAAACAGCAAGCTGTACTTAATAGAAAGTAGCTAAATTAAAGCTAAAAAAAAAAGTTTGGGGAAAAAGTTAGACTGCAAGAAAAAAGCTACTAGACTACAAAAATAGCTATTTTTTTGTATTATGCATGAAATAAAATACAATAAAAAAGACCTTATTTTGCAACACATTTACAACAAAAACAACTAACAAAACCAGATCCATTCAGTTTTATTATTTTAGTATTAATTATAACACTTCCTAATATAAAGTAGGTAAAGTCAAGCAAAAAAAAGTATAAAATAGATAAAAATAAATAAATAAATAGTCTACAAGCAATTAGCAAAACAGCTAATTGCTATACATTAGATAAAAAAATAATAATAATAATAAAAATTAAAATAATACAACTACAACCATTGAGAGTTATTATATTATTATTTATATTTTAAAAAGCTTATTAAAAATTGTAATAAATTCCATAATAATCTATTTTTAAAAAGTAAAAAAAAACATCATCAAAAAGCTAAATTAGTTTTTGTTTATAGTTTTAGTTTTTTATTTTTATTTGCTTTTTGTAATATTTCTATCCAGCTTTCATTTCATTTGTTATTTCAGTTTTAGATTTAGTAATTTAAGTACTACATCTTATTATATTTCAGGTAGTCATTTTTCCATTTAATGTTCATATTTTATTATAATAATAGTATATTTTATTTCTATTATAATTTCAGCTGAATTTTTTTGTAATTAACATCAGTAACAACACTGGCACAATTATGCTATTTTTTTTGCATAGCATTTTAGTTTTTAACATGGATCAACTGATTTTTTATGGATCAACTTTACCATACATCAATCCTTCAAGACTTGAGTCACATCTCAAATGACTTCTATAACTCTTTACTCACAAAATCAGGCTCATAAAAAGCTAATTGCCTCTTTATAACTCAATCAAAGTGTGAGAAAAAGCACACTGAACTTTTCTTCAGATTTATTGTGCTTCTGTAGTGGCGAGTGATATGTGGCGGACGCTACATGTGTCGGGCAATAGTGAACAAGCTCATTAAAAAACAACAGCTTTGAATCACAGGCTTCTGCTCGCCATTCTTTGTGTCAATGGATGCTAAAATAAATCCAAGTATGTGCGGACAATGCAGGGGCTCACCCTGTGGAGAGGCTCTTTGTTTTGCGAGACCCCCATCATCTGCTTTTCGGGGGGTTTGGGGACGGATGGGGGTGGATGGGTCCCTACTGCCAGGCTGTCAGGGGGTGGGTGGGACATATGGGCTTTTGGGGCTCTGACACACAATCACGAGGGACTCAGAGGCACCCTGGGTATCCCGCGAGAGAATAGAGCCGGTGATGGAGGGGCTGGAGTTGAACTCAAGACACTTGTAAGGAATGCCCAACTGCTGATGTCATGCTTCTGTAAGCTTTTTCTTCTCTTAAAAAATGCACTGATTTCACTTTAAAAATGTTAGTGATAGGTTTTTCTGAAATATCAACACAATAACTTGTTCTGGGAGAAAACTTTTTTACAACATTTGAATTAATATTAAAATTAATACATAATATTTGAACGTAGTATTTAATAGATTATTATAAATGTTAATAACATATGAATCGTGAAATATTTCTTAGATAAAATATATTTCATAATAATAATATAAATGAAATTTACAACAAAATACTCTAATATTACTGAAATAAATATTTCAAAAGCATGTTATTGGTATGTGTGTGAAAGTGTAATACTAAATTATATTACGAATAAAAGATCTGTAATTTATATAATAGCTAATAAATATAAATAAATACACCAAATGGACCCACACACATATGTATATAACATTATATTTTTAATTATATTTTATATATAAAACACTACATTTATAAAATATAAGAATAACTATTTACACACACACACACACACACAAATTCTATATCTATCTATCTATCTATCTATATATACATATCACACAGAGATACTATATGTATTTAAATAAATGGGGGATGGAAATTTATATACAGTTTTTATTTATCTATAGCTATATCTATCTACTGTATCTATCTATACATATACACACATAGATAGACAGATAGATAAATAGACATAAAATTAGCACATTTGCCACAAAAAAAAAAAAGGAGCCAGTCATGTTGTTACTGTGACGCTGGACATCCTGCATGCACAACATCACAGTAACATCTGTGGGTGGTTGCCATAGTTACCAACTGGCTAATGAAAGTGTTTTATCCAGAACTCATGATGAGAAGTGATGCCAACATTCTGCTAGAATAAGATCCTCTTGCAGTGTTTCTCCTGCATCTTAATGAGCCTCTTTTGCTACAGTTCATGTACAACAAACAACAACCTGCAGCCAGCACTAACTGTAATAATCATTCCAATAATAAGATAACATGTGCTTAAAATTGTATACTAATATTTACAGATTTTAGACAGTGCTTTAATTCAGTTGTTTCTCCAAGTTATTGTTTTATTATTAGTATTACTGCAGCATCCATCACTGACCCATTAACTCCAGACGTTTCAATAATAAAAAAAAAGCCAGTTTGGGCTGTTTGTTTTTATTAGCTCTACTAATACCAGTCCTACTGACACTTAATGTAAAATAACTCATCCCACCCAGAATCCACCTGCTCACAGTCAGGACCGAAATCATTTCAGTGGAGTCTCAGTCAAAGCAGCCAGTGTTCAAAAACATATATCCCAGCAAGCATTGCATCTCACGCTTTCACCCGGCAAAAGGTCAAGCACTTAAAGCTTCATCAGCTGTGACCTTTCACCTCGACCTGTACACAAGTGCATGATGACCTTTACTGTTCACATCAGATCTGTAGTTCAATTACCCATCAGCACCCAGACGCACAACAATGCGCTTCTCAGTGTGCTGATGGTGTTTCTATGATGGAGCACCATAAAGACAAGACAAAAGAGTGAGACTTAAACAGACAGACACTCGGGGTGACAGATGTCTTGACTGACATGTTCAAGGACAGATGGAGGAAGTACAACTAAATACATGCAGATCACAAAAAAGAAAAAAAAAATCCAATGATCTCAATATTATTACACTTTATGTAAAGTTTCAAAGACTTAAAAACTGAAAATTGGCCTCAGTTACATTTTAATAATACATTTTTTTTCCCACTAAAAAGGCCTTGGATGGAAACTTGGCTATTGTTACAGTGTAATTATACATTTAAGTACTGAGTAGTATTAATTAATGTACATGTACTTACTATATGGTTAGGATTAGTGTTATTTTTTTGTGTTTATGCATAACGAATTGTTATTATAATATTAAGTATATACAATACGTGTAACAAGGAAACAATAAAATTTAATTAAATTAAATGTAGAAAATATTTAAAATTGTCTGCCTTTGCATGTGTATTAACTTACTCATCTAAAAATCTGTCACTTTTCATGATCCAATCAATTCCTAATGTATATAAAGTTATGTCGCAGAATATTCAGTTTTACAACAAATTATAAAAAGGTATTGGACTGGAAGGTTAAAGATGAAATAAATATGTTAAATAAATATCAATTTAAAAATGTGAAACATATCAGTGAAAAACATTCTTGCAAAAAAAGGTAGCTTAATGTAAATAAAACAGTCCTTTGTTGTGCATGTATTTCTGCTTTAAAGCTACAGTGCCAACATCATGTTTGAGCTGTAAATGTCCTCAGAGGAAGCCGACATCTAAATAAAAGTTTTAAGATGCGCAAACATCTACACAACCCTCTTCTCCTTTAATCTATTTCAGTCTCTGCCTGTTCGTTATGCCCACATCATCTACTTCATATGCAAATTCTAGCAAGACACTTTAAGGAAAAGAAAAAAACAGAGACTTTATTTCATCCGCTGAGATTAGATGTTTGTTGAGTTTTATCGAGCAGGACGTTTCTGATGGGAGGCCTCAAAGAAAGCTCTCACACGTACAATCGTACAGACACTAACGCAGGGCATTTAGGACACCTGCTGTGCGCACATCATGAAAACAAGCTTTTAAAGTGTTTAAAAGTACTCTCACACAGAGATCAGCTTTAGTATCGCTCGTGTCATTAGGGAACAGTGCTGTGTTACGACAGTAGAAACAGATGGTGACAGGCTGTGAAGAAAACTTGCGCGTTTTAGCTGACTGTCTGCAGATCTTGACAGTATTGGGATGCTGGCTGTTTATGTTTCAGAAACTCTGCAAGCTAAATTAGAGAACATACCATACATAAGAGCAATGCATACTGGACAGCATTATGGATGTTCACCCAAAAGCATCAGTTTATTGAAATTCATGCAATTGGAAATCCAAGCTATTTTCCTTTTTTTCGTGAAACAAACACACACACACACACACACACACACAAAAAACAGAATGTACAAGCTGTACATTGCCGCTATTGAACAAAATTAATTATGAATCAGGCCATCCAAGATGCAGATGAGTTTTGGGGAACTTTTGCATTACTTCACTTGCTCACCAATGGATGCTCTGCAGTGAATGGGTGCCGTCAGAAAGAGAATCCAAACAGCAATCACAAATTATCCACATGACTTAATTAATGCAGGAAAGCGGCTTATCTATAAATTGCTCATTTATATCTTGGGTGAACACATTTTACATTTTTGAGTCAACTATTCCTTTAAAACATGGTGTGATAAGACTGAAAATCTTATATTAAAAAGAGTAGCATTCTTTTTTGAATATCACGAATACAATAAATGCAAGTGGCCATCAGGTGAAAGCATCTAGACCATGCACATGCACGGCTGTATTGTTATGTTAATGTCCTTTATCTTTTTCCAGTGCTCTAGTTCAGACAGCCAGTCCACTATATTAGCAAATTAAACCCACTATCACCTGCAAATCAATATGGAGAAAGAGGCAAAGCCAGAGCCTCCAGGGCAAAGAGCATTAAAGTCAATGAGCAGGAGCACAATGGCACGGGGCGATATCGGAAAAAAAGACAGAAAGAAAGAATGAAAGAAGGAAGAGAATGTCCTCAATATGCCAAATGTACAAAGTCGTATTTTTAAAGGAATTAAGATTAAATCACATATTAATACTACATTAAACATAACAAACCACAATAAAGAGAACAACTAAATATTATAAATAGGTGACAGAGCTGTGGTTTAGTAGTAATCTCCCATAAAAGGCTAAATAGTTGTAAAATGGATACATCTATTAATCTGAAAAAAGAATAATAAAAGGTCTTTAGATCATTATGACAGTGATAAGATTCATTGGTGCTTTGCTTTAGATGTAATACAGAGGTGCTTCCATCCTTAATAAAAGCATCTAATCTCTTTACCAGATGGCCACAAATGGTGAAAATCTGCAGTGTTTTTATGTGTTTACACATTCACTTCTCACTTCCAGTGTTTATTTGACGCACACAATGGTTCCCTGAATCCAAATGTCCACAAACCAGACATGACCTCTTTTTTGATTTAACTGTATATGTTGTGAAGATCTTGTTAAAACTGTACAAATCAAATCAGGCTCATAATGACTACATTAAATCATATCTTTTTGGATAGTTACGTGCGTGAGAAAGAGAAAGAGAGAGAGAGTGCAGTACATACTTTAAGCACTAGAGAGCACTGTAGACTACTTCATCTTCATCAATTTGAACATGCCTTCCACCCGGATTTACTTTCTTTCATTCTTTTGCTGAGTATAATCTCTTTAGCCTACATTATCAACATTAGAACCTCATGAGTTAATTGAGTGGATTAGTATCATATTTTGACTGCAATCTTTCGCTGGACTTGAGCCTAATCCATGATTAACTGATTCATTACAGCGAAACAATTCCTGAATATACATGTATATGCATACTAGTGCTGTTTCTATTGGTATATATTTTAAAATGTAATGCAAAGCTGAATTTTCAGCATAATTCTTCATCAGCTTTCAGTGTCACATGATCCTTCTGAAATCATTCTAATATGCAGATTTCCTACTCAAGAAACGTTCTTATTATAAATGAGCGCTGCATTATATTTCTGTAGAAACAAGAACCTTTAAAGAATAAAACACAAGCAATAAAGCACAGTCAGATCTCAGTACCTACGCTGACTGTATCTCACACACACACACACACTATATATACTCACGCATGCATCATCTACTATCTCTAAACACAGACTGCCAGCGCAGCTGATCGCCACAAACAGGGCTAAATTTACTGTTTCTCAGTATAACACTTGATTCTGCTAAAGCCTGTGTTAGTGAGCCAGGGCTGCGGATTTAAATGTGCATCGTCAACACAATTATTGTGCAATGACGTGCAGTGATAAATAATACTAACCACAGTCACATATAGCCAAACCATTCACATTCAAAATCAAGCCTTTCTGCTTTTATTCATTACATCACGCATCCAAAGTCAAGCTCTGGGTCCTCAGTTCTTTCAGATCAGTTTGTGTCCAATCTGTACCCTCCTATCAGAGATGACACACACACACAAGAACACACTATCCTTTCTCTTGACAAAGCCTTAAATGGCATTTGAACGTGTTTGCAGAGAGAGAGGGAGATGTCTCCTGGGTTGCCTAGCAAGACTTACTAACTCAAAAATAAACCAAGCCACCCTGGCTAGCTTAGATATGACTGAGAACAAACACACACACAATAGCTCAAGACAAGCAGGCTGCTAAAACAAACACTCGATAAATAGCCTTTTAAAACAAGTGTCATTGTGTCACCATGAAATATATCACGTAAATGCTAATGATTTGAATGTGTGTCATGATGTGCATGGTTTAACCATGGTATTTTGAAAAAAAAGCTGAGCATCTATCTAGATGAGCATCTGCATATTACCATATAAGGCAAAGGTTTACTAGAAATGCACATTACAGTGTATCGGTTATCGCTTAGAAGTTATCAGCAGATATACCTATTGGATAAATAATTGTGCATTTACTTTTAAATTTCGATTATATTTGCTTTCATCTAACTCTCAATTCTTTAAAAACACTAATAATTCAATACCTGCGAAATGTAATCTTTAAGAAATTTCAAACTTAAGATGAAAAAATATGGAATTTAGTAACAATTTTGCTAAAATATTGGTGGAAATATAGTATTTTATCATTTTTTGATGTGATAAAACACTAACAAAAGCACCATGTTTGACCTTTTATTGTTTGTAAATACTGTAGTATTTAGCATTATACTTACCGATACCAAGAAGTATTAAAAGCTACCATAATAATGCTTGGAATAACCTTTTAGTAACATTATTAAATATAAGTAACATAATGCTATATATTAATGTGCCACTATTTAATACTATATCACTTTACCTTGGTACTGTCATGGTCTCTAGACATGACCATAGTACTATGGTATTACCACCAGATAACATCACTATACCATGCTACCACTACAATGTCTTTTGTAAAAGCAATATAATGTACACACACAAACAGATTTATTGCAGATATATAAGTAATCAGCAGATACAAAACTTCAGATATCCTGCAGTAGCCCATGATAGATACATAGATAGATAAATAGATAGACAGAAGCCTTAGCTCAACCTCACACACACGTATTTCTAACCTGTGTGTCCTCTTCACTGTCAGCAGGATGGTAGTTTTTGCCTGTTGGCCACCCGCTCTGAGTTCCTAGGTGGAGGTGAGCGTTGCTCTGCGGGGGGCTGGTGAAGCAGGGCCGGGGGGCCACAGCCCGGGTGGGCACCTGTGGGATGGGGAGGGCGCTGTGGATCGGCTTCGGCAGTCCAGACTTCATGTTAGTGACCACCAGGATAGCAGGCATCTTCCCCTGGTCACAGAACCAGTCCACTGTATCCTGCCACACGCTCTAGCATCCAGCGTTCTTCAGATATTATTCCCAAAACAGTCCCTATTACGGTCTTCGAAAACGAAATAGCAATCCACCTGTGTGTTGACCAGCCCGAGACGCTCCTCCAAAAGCAAATGCGAGTCCGTTTAGCTCTTAAGGTTTTCCTGAAGTACGTAAGCCAACATGGAAAATCCACGGCAGGAAAAAATAATCACAGCATCATGGGAAGGGCAGGAATATAGAAGAGCAGCAGCGAATGGTGCTCAGCTGGTGACTGCAGGGATTTGAATGCACTTGTCCACAATCTCTCTCTCTCTCTCTGTGTGTCGGTTTAAACTCTCAAGCAGGTGTGGCTTTAAGACCGCAGCAGTAACTAGTGGCTCCTGCTTGACACCAGTATATAAGCACTAGATTTCTCTCAGCTGTGCAATGCACACTCCCATAAACACACACTTACACACACACACACCCCTCCCATCTACAGAGAGGACGTCAGAGCAAATCAGCAGCATGAAGCGGCAGAGGCTGGATATGATTAGCTGGTGTGTATGTGTGTGTTATGTTGAGCGTGGAAGGAACTATGCTTGCCTTACATGTGCGAGTGCTGCAGATTAGAATTGACAACTTGTGTGTGTCTCTCTCTCTCTCTTTCTCTATGTGTGTGTGCGTGTGTGTGTTTGAGAGAAAGGGAGAGATGCAGTGTTCTCCATGTTGTGGGCTTTCCTCCAGGCACGCTGAATGCAGTAGATGTCAAATGAGGCGAAGGTTACTTGCAGGGATTAGCCCGTATCTCATATTTCTCTGTTTTTATCCATTACTTCTTTATTGTAGACTCTCATTAATCACTGCAGAGATCCACCTCTGTTTCACAGTCTCTGCTTTTAATGAATTTTACAATGATAAAGAAGTTCAGTGAGACATTGGAAGAGCATAAATCCTGAATACAAGAGGTTTTCATTTACATTTCTTTATTTAGCAGATTCTTTTATCCCAAGTGACGTGAGTAATACAAGCACAAGTGATTAATCAGAAGAAAACCACGTACAAGTATAGAGCTGCCATATTACATGGGTGCC
>JAUCMS010000127.1:7167700-7180290 GCA_032357445.1 Enteromius radiatus | reverse complement strand
TATATATATATTTTATTTATTTATTTATTTTTTTCCCAAGTCTACCAAGGTGGAGTTGCTTTTTGTTTTACATTACTGTTATAAAATAAAAAAATCCAATAAATAAAAAAAACCCTGTAAACTATATAAACTACTGTACAATAACTCTACGGTATAGTATAATGTTTGGCAGTACATTGTTATATAGCACAGTGCTATACTGCATAGTATTGAATAGTATAGTAAACTGTTATATAATGTGCAATAAAATACAGTATTGTACTGTAATGCAAAACAGTATAATGCAGTGTACTGTGGTGTGATTTTGCCCATATGGTGCAATGGCTCAATCTAGTACACTATTTTGGGCAGAGCAAATGTACATCAGTGTAGTGCAAAAGTATGGCACAGTACAGTTCTGTACACTTCAACATTCAATAACCCTAACAACGTAACATCAAACATTAAGACCATCTGTTGTCACAACAAACCGTACTGTAAAGCATACGCCAGTGCTTCATGTGGTCACGCTTCACCCGCTCCAAACGCTTCGCTCTGATCTGGAGCAGAACCAGTGCTGATTCTGACCACCAACCACACACTGAGCAAAGACACGGAGGAAATGTTCCCCAAACACACGACTACTGCTCTCATTTCCTGCCGTCGTGCTTCAGGGGGACTGGAATCAGTGTTTTCAATTTAACAACGCATTATGAAGAGCAGTAAAGAGGAAGCATGCGGCTCAGCCCCTGCGTGTCAGGGATAATCCAAATACAGAACAGAAGGGAAAACTGCATAATACGGGACTAATTAAATTCTTTCATTGTGAGTACACTTTGTTTCACTTTGCTAGGAGACGTAAAATTTGTGGTAAACATTCACACAACTCTTTGAACGGGGGGCTTTTTGGAAATTTGTGATATGGAAATAATGCATTGCGATGAAAGGCAATGGCGGTTCTAGCCTTCGGTACCATCTCTCTATAAATAATAGAGTAATTGCTTTGTTAAATGGAGACAAAGTTGGCAGATATTTCCAGCAATAAGAAAAGGTGCAAAAACAAGACAAATCCTCGCTTGATGGAAGTCACTTGAGGCATCTTGGTGCAATAAAACAAGCAATTTTACGAGACAATGCTTCTAATATTTAAACCACCCAAGTGGACTCAGCTCACCTACTGTACATCTAATGGACAGTTATGCGGTCAGTTTTTAGATGAATAAAGCAAATACAATTCAACCGTTTTCTGATATTTGATACATTTTGTGTAGGTTATAAAGATCTACAAATGGTCAAATGGGCTAATTATCCTTTCTGTTTTAGAAAATGTACAAAACTACTTATTTTTGTATCTTTGATGAGGTTTCCTATCAATCTATTCAGACCTGGTGTATCAAATGTGATACCCTGCAACAAAAACATATGCAAGATGACTCATTTCGCCATTGTCTAATGGACTGGGTCTAGGTTTTGGAGAATATTACTAAAAATCAACTTATGATATTTGATACATCACTGATATTGCATTTTATGTAAGGACTCTGCTATGAAGATCTCACTGATTTACATTACAAATGATCAGAATTTCATCTTTCTTATTGACCACATAAATATCAACTAAAAAAAATGAAGCATGTTTTTTCTTTCTTAAGTATGATCTCTATAGTACTGTATATAAGCCATAAAAGCATGATGTATCAAATAAGATACTGAGCAAAAGCACAGCCATATGTGTCTGATGGATGACTGTATCATCAGTTCTTGGAGAAAACAAATAATTTTTGTAATACAGCTGATGTGTATATGCATTTTATTATGCGTTACTGTATACAGTTATGAAGATCACACTGATTTACACTACAGGATTTTTCAGAATTTAATTTTGGCTATTTAATACTACCAAATTTAATATTTTTCTTAGAAATTATTCTTAGAAGTTATTTTCATACATCATCCTATGAGAGCCATAAAAGCTGGATATATCAAATATGTTACACACACGCACAAAAAAATGGTCTGATGAATGAATATACACTCAGTTCTTGGAGAAAATGAATAACATTTAACCATTTTCTGATATACTGATAAATGCATTTTATGATGATCTCATTGATTTACATTGCAAATGATCAGAATTTAATTTGAATCTTCTGGCCATATAAATATCAGAAAGTAAATATCATATTTAGTCTCTGAATAGACAGGCGTGTTTTTGTAATCTGCTGTATCATAGTATATGTGCCTTAAAAGGCTGATATGCAGATTATGATAATTAATAAAAACACATATGCAAACCACCCAAGTGGACGAATACATAATCAGTTCTTGGAGGAACTGTTTTCCATCACAAGCTCCACATTTGTCAGGTGGGTCCTAAAAATAGCTTTCATTGGTACTTCTGAGCATCTCTGTGAAGCCCAACCTGAAAGACCTACTTAGCCATCTGTGCTGTCCTTTCAGTTTTGTAAATGTTGTCTGCAATTTACTGGGACAAGCCTAAAGGAACAGTACAAGATTTGATTCAACATTAAGCCAACTGGACCATGGTTATGGTTTATGGTGGTTCAACTTCTTGACAGACTTTCACCTACAATATTCACTTGGCAGTTGACGTTAATGTTACGTTCAAAACAACTCGATGGCATCCAGAACTGAAGGTCATTGACTGGGCCTGCCGCAGATGGGTGATAGAGGTCCAGTCTAGCAGTAATGACAATCCTTCTTAACAAGATCAGATTTAAAGGTGAGCGTACAGGCAGAGAGAAATCTGTTAAACAGCTTAAAGGATGCCGTTGGCGGGTGTCTTAGCATATGCTAAAACTGACATCTCCTCTCGAACCATAAGCCTGTCTTCTTCTAATTGTGCCGCATGCAAATGTCTAGCTGAGAGTTCAAAGATAGGACGCATTATTAAGCCATCATATTTTCATTCATATCTGCGAAATACTGCAGATTTGGAGTGTTCTTTGCCATTTGATCTGCAAAACACATTTCTTTTGGAAGATTTAAAGAGTATTGGAGTGCAGTTGGTAGCATGTTGCGTTATACAATGGTATGTCATGTCATGTGATCCCAGACAATGTATGTGCTCATAAAACCTATATGCACTATAAATCACGATTTTGTACGATTTCAGTAAGGGGTCTGTTTAGGAGTGGGGTTAGATGAGGTCATTCATATGAATTACACCTAGTAAAATATGTACGAATTACCATGAGATCGGTGTAAAAAGTCCACACATTTAAATAATCACATATTTTGATTGGTGATGACAGTCGTAAGTCACGTCATTACGACAGACGCAACATGACACTTGTCATTATTTTTTAAACTTTAAAATAAGTTAAGTTAACTTAAATATAGGTCATAATAAGGTGCTTGCACAAACAACCTAAAGGGTCATTTTTTTTGTTGGAGAACAGGCTCCTCCAAACTGCTGACATGTTTACCTACTGTAGTTTATTCATATTTTGTGCGATAAAACAAACTATGTAACTGAAAAAAGTGCAAATCTTTATAATTTCAATCAATGATTTCAGCTTTTTTTTTTGTTTTAGATGAATATTTTGGCCATCATGTCTTTTGCTCAATGAAATAAAATAGGAATTGTGTAGTAGGGGAAGCCAAATTGATTTTTTTTTAGCAAAAAACATTCGTGTTCAAGCTGGCCACACAAATTCACAGCATTGACTAATAGAAAGCTGCTTGTTTTGAGTGAGTTTCGCGTGAGCAGTTCTTCATACATCACTGCACTATTGACAACATTGTGGAGATTTTCTGCCTGCAAAACTTTATGAGATTGCACATTCATGCTGAAAACTTCGCCACAATTTCATCTAGCTAACATGAAGGCCTACAAAATAGTGCAGTCTGTGCATCAGCTCAAAGCAGACACTAATTTGGGGAAAAACAAACAAAATGGGCACAGCGTGCTGCTTGGGAAGAGCAGGAGCTCTTGTTTATGTGGCGAGACCGAAATCTCTCGCGGCGTCCTCTGCTAGCCCCGACTGTGTCACATCGCATCACCGCTGTGGCCGGATTTTTTAAGTCTCAAATATAAAAGCCAGACAGAATCAGAGAGAAGAGCCTCGGGCTCACAGAACAGATGAGGGAATAGGGGTCTCATCCTTAAGCATGACAACACAACCTTTAGTAAACCTGAAACAGCTTAATGTGAAACCCATAGGTCTCAACCCCTTGCACTTCCTACAGGATCTCACCGGCTTGTAGCACTACCGAACACGGTCAGTGGGCTTTCCAAAAGCTTTACGGGTCACTTTTCAGCCTCTTTTCCTGCAGAACTGCTCAAAATGCCATCAAGGAATACCATCTTTCTTCTGGTGTCACATGTGACCCAATTCTAAGCGCTCTCCTACTTCTGCACCTACAGCTACAGATAAACTTTGCTTTAGAGTTGAATTAAAACGCCGCAGCAGGAGGAGGAGAAGGCTTTGACAGCCCCCTACCCTTCTACCGCCCAATCACTCACACATCCCTAAGGGCCGCGCGTCAGATGCAAGCTGACTGTTCACAAAGTGACAGCAAAACATGGGTTTTCCTTCTTTCTTCTCTGAGCCTGAATATAAATGGCCGGGCCCAAGGGCCGAGAAATTCAGCTGATAAGGTTTTTGACGCAAGCACAGTAGTGGTAATTTGCATGAACCCTCAGCAAAAAGCTTGACTTAATGGTGTCATAATGCAGCAGTAGTAACACCTGTCATTAAAAAAAACAACAACCATGAAACATTTATAAGCAAAAACTCTACTATACAGAAACTGAAGGCAGGGGTCTGAGCTCTGTTATCAGATTCAAGCCCAACATCGGTTTAAGGTCTTAAGTCTTGTAGGCAATGATTATTATCATTACATTAGTTATATTATTATTATGTTAGAGAAAGATAGAAAGAATAAATGTTAATATTATTTTTTAAAAATGTATCAAGAAATATTACACACACACACACACACACACACACACATATATATATATATATATAAAAAATAAATTATTACTTATATACATACATCCACACACAATCACACATACATATACATAAAAATATTATATTAAAATTATAAATGATAACTGTGATTCTGTGTAACAGCAAGGGATTGCTTGATTAAGCGGCTGAAAATTTTTCATAGTTTCTTTCTTAAAGAATAAATGAGGAAGCAGAGCGACAGACATTTCAAGACCAGCTGTTAGAGTCAAATTCATTCAGATATGAAGATCCCATCTGTTCGTGTTCATTTGGAAACTCAATTAAACCGCTAGGACGGTGCAAGCAAACACGCAGTGTCCCATTGCTGCAATTCAAGAGGAAAAGATGGAGTGTGTTTCTAGAGTTTTCTAGATAACTAGATCCTTCGAGCAACAAATAATGACTGTTTCAAAACAGGTTTCTCAAACACTCCACCTGTGAGCCTCTGTTTGTCAGGACAAGTGTGCGTAATGTGTCAGCCTGAGGGACTCGAACAGTTAGACAACACAATGTCTCTGTACGACCTGCTCCTTTAAGAGGCAGGCAGCAGGAAAAGAGATGGTGACCTTCTGAATGTGACTCACACTTCATACTCATGGCAAACATGACACAAACATGGGCATCTATGACTGCTGACTCCTCCTAAAGTTCTCATAATCTAACTGAGAACAAACTGACTGAACATAATGTAAGAATATTTGGAAAGTGCTGACCTTTTCCTACATGACATTTCCAATAACTTAGGTCAGAATTATGTAACGGGTTTGTGTCTGGCTATAATCACACACACTGCAACAACAGCTTGATGCACTCAAAATTACAGCTGCAAGAAAACGAGCTATATAAAAAAAAATAATAATAATTATATATATATATATATATATTAACAAAAAATATAAATTAAATAAATAAATAAAACAAGTACAAGTACAGTACCAATAATAAACATCAATAAAATAATTCTCAATGTATGAAAACCTGTTTACGCCACTGAATTAAAGCGTATGCAGTTGCAAGTTTACAGTATATCTCTCAATTCTGACTTTTTTCTTAACTTTATGAGTTACAAACTCCAATTTTGAGGGGGAAAAGGCTGATATTTTCTCAGAATTCAATTCAATTTATTTATAAAGCACTGAATAAAACAACAATGTTGACCATAGTGCTGTACAATCAGTAATACAATTTAAAAACAAAATATATCAAAATATATCTATATATATAATATACTGTAGAGTAAAAAGAAAAACAAAGATATACATGACATTAGCACCCTTTATACATATCTTTGATCGAACGCTATCATGAAAAAATATGTCTTTAAATGGCTTTTAAACTGGCCAAGCGTAGGAAGGTCCCTAATATATATAGGCAAACTGTTCCACAACTTAGGGGTGGCGACCGCAAAAGCGTGATCCCCTCTAGACCTCATCTTTGACCTAGGAACAACAAGAAGTCTCTGTGATTGAGATCGTAGTACTCTTGTTGACTTTTGTTCCTGGATTAGATCAGCAATGTAAGATGGTGCTAAACCATGTAAGGATTTAAATACAAATACTAAAATTTAAAAATTTATCCTAAAAGTAACAGGCAGCCAGTGCAATGATTTTAACACCGGAGTAATATGATCGAATTTGCAAGTGTTTGTAAGCAATCTTGCAGCTGCATTTTAAACCGTCTGCAGTCTATCTAAAACTTTATTTTGAGCACCATAATATAACGAGTTACAATAATCTAATCTCGAGATGACAAATGCATGAATTACTCTTTCCAAGTCTTTCTTAGATAAAAAAGACTTTATTTTGGAGATCATCCTCAATTTAAAAAAACTCATTCTTTGCTTGTCGAATTTAAGTGTACTGTCACAAATCATTCCCAGATTTTTAACGTGATCTTTTTTAAACTGGCACAAAGGACCCAGCTTGGATTCAACTGCATTATCAAGTTCGGAGGGACCAAATATAATCAATTCTGTTTTCGATTCATTTAGGCTCAGGAAATTCATAGACATCCACGCCTTAATTTCATTAAGACAGGCCAACAATCTTTCTATGGCAGTGGAGTCATTTGATTTAAGCGGTATATACAGCTGTGTATCATCTGCATAGCAGTGAAATAAGACACTGTATTTACGCAAAATTGAACCCAAAGGAAGCATATACAGAGAAAAAAGAAGAGGTGCTAAAACAGACCCTTGTGGAATGCCACATGATACAGGTGATGAAATTGATGTGCATTCACCCTTGCAAACAGAGAAACGTCTAGCCAGGAGGTAAGACTTAAACCAGTTTAAGGCAATTCCAGAGATGCCAACACATGTTTCAAGCCGTGAAATAAGAATATGATGGTCAACCGTATCAAACGCTGCTGTAAGATCCAGCAGCAATAGAACAGTTACATTTCCTTGGTCAGTTGCCAAAAAAATATCATTAAAAACCTTCAATAACACTGTTTCTGTGCTATGATACTTCTTAAAACCTGACTGAAAAACTTCACCAATTTGATTTTCATCAATAAATGACTCCAAATGATAGAATTGATAGCCTCACAATTATGACTTCATGTCTCGAATGTGCAACTTTGCTCAGAATTGCTTGTTTATTTCTCTAATTCTGGCATTATAGCTCACAAATGCAGGTTTATCTCTCACAGTTCAGAGGGAAAAAGTCTGAATTGTGAGATTGAAAGAAGCAAAAAAAATCATAATTATTTTGTATTATTATATTTATTTATTTGTACCATTTTTGTAACCATTATAACGTTTGATGTGCAGCAAAAATTGGTCAAATTAATAAAACTATTTAATTACTAAACATAAATTCATAATTTTTTGTATATCCTTTATGACCCTTTACCCTTTCTATATTGTCATGACCTCTTCTGTACATCCAGACTTTATCAAACACTACTTAAGAAAACATAAGAGTCCTCAGTGCACTGTTTAAGACTGTAACAATAAATAAAGTACAGTTGTTATCCTGTTCTACCCGATGATGAGACCCATAAAATTTGCTTTAGATCAACAAAAATAGTGTTGACAATTAATTTCCTGCTCTAGAGGAACCATGAATCACCAACACTATAAATCTACTGGTGTCCTTTGGTGTGAAAATCATGGTGAGGAAAGTTCTGGAAGAGCTGTCTCCTGCCAAGAGGCACGACTACACATGAACCAGGAGAAAGTCAGAGTCGCTGGGAAGAGAGATAAGCGTGTGGGATTAAACCGGCATGAAGCCTCCTTCTGGAGTCTGGTTCATCCCAAAAATGAGTCACTGTACCGGTAAAGCCTGTGTCCGCTCCGGGACCAGCCTACCACCCGCTGCTCCGCGCTTCCCACCACGGCACATCAGAAAGTAATCCCACACAAAATGTTAAACATATTTTAGTTATAGAAAAAGTAATACCATGTAATACCAAATTGAGGCCATTCAATTCACAAAATGAGCTAATACTGCACAAACTGCACAGAGACACTTCACTTCATTTTAAGATAATGCTTGCACAATAAATAATGTAACCACAGTTACGAATGTATACAGATTTTTATGAAAGTAATTAAACAACATGTTATTATTTTATAAGATGAACAGCCAATATTACGCAGAACTAAAGGAACACTCCACTTTTTTTAAAAATAGGCTCATTCTCCAACTCCGGGTCTGGCGATAGCACTTTTAGCATAGATTAGCATAGATCATTGAATCTGATTAGACCAGAAGCATCTCGTTTATCACTGCACGTACTACTGCTATGTTACGGCAGCAAACTTCCTTGATTTTTACGCCATAATGAGAGTATAGTTCCTAGTCATGTCAGCCTAGAAAACCTCAACTTTTCATTTTTTTCCCTGTTTTTCTTAGTACACGATGTATAAGAGTCACGTTTTAAATAAGAAAAAAATCGAAACTCTTTGGTCATTTTAAAATGAGATGCTTCTGGTCTAATCAGATTCAGTGATCTATGCTAAGCTATGCTAAAAGTGCTATCGCCAGACCTGGAGATCGGCTGAATGGATTCATAAATGGTAAAACTCTGGGGGAGTTGAAGAATGAGCATATTTTCAAAAAATGTGGACTGTTTCTTTAAATAGAATAAATATTTAATATTTATTAAATATAATTATTAATATATTTTCATATACTCATTTATATACATGAACTGCTCATCTCTTAATATTATCAAGTTTTTAATGATTAATTAATTAAAGATATTCTAAAGTTTCAGTTGAAGCATCATTGCTTCAACTGAAACGGACTGGTCAGTGATAAAAACAGTTAAGAATAGTCAAGACCACTCTAAATACTAGTTTGGTTATGGAGAATAGTATTACTATGCTCTGCAACCAGAACAATATTTAGAGTATGAATGAAAGATTTATACTGAAATACATTACTTGTTACTCAATCAATTAGTCATTACTGTAAAATGAACCCTAAAAGAGTGATAAGAAACTTGGAGGGAAGTGCAGAACAACCAACAATACAGGACAGGACAGGACAAATACAACCAGAACAATTAGGTCACCTCTGATGTTCCAGGCTGCAGTATCACACACACACACACACACACACAGACACAGGACTCTCCCATTTCACAACACTCTTTTCCTTGTTCTCCTGTTTCCATGGAAACACACCTCTCAATTCTCTAAGGATCAATGGAATCTATGAGGCCGTGATAATGGGCTATTTTAGCCTATTAGACAATCAATTTAATAACAATGCTATATAAAGCACTTGTCATCTACATACACACTCACACACAAAACACACACTTCATTCAAGCCTTCATTGTTTTTATGACTACTAACCTGAATACTGTAAGTGATCTAGATACTAACGTATAATAAATCTGTCAGAACTTTTAAAGTTTTAGCCAATATAAAGCAAAATGTATAGTAAAATGTAAAAAACAACAACAAAAAAAACAACAAAAATTTAAAATGAAGTTGAAGTACTAAAAATACAAAACATGAAATAATAATAAATTAAGGCTATAAATACAACAAAATTACTAAAACAGAACTAAAATTAATTGTAAATACTATAATAACACATCATTATTAGTAAAATGACACTGCTATAGCTCTTTCGCTATAGTACTGTAACTAGCATTTTCCCTTTTCTGTTTCTGTCATTAAAAGCCCAATTTCTCCTCCTCACACAGATTGACAATTATTCACAGACACTCGAACCAAACCCCGACAGAGTCTTAATTTGTCTGTGCCACAAATTTGCTCGTTCACACGTAATTGCATGTGTGTAAGGCTGCAGGCTGTGTATAAAAACTGTCAGACTACTCGAGGTGTAGGTCTTTAATTTACTCAGCACACACACAAACCCACCCAATCAACACACACACACACACACACACACACACAGAAAAATACTAACGATCCCTTTGCAGGAATTCAGCTGTAGAGAAGTCAAGGAGAATCAGCATAGAAGAGAAATACCTGAACCGGCTCAGAAATAGAGGAGTTATGAAAGGTGATATGAGGTCACAATTTAATAACAGAGACAGAAAGAACGGATTAAACAGATAAAAAGTGACAGTAAAGACATGCATGTTGCAAAATATATGTTTTAAACAAATGCTGCTCTGTTGAATTTTCTCTTAAAAAAAAAAAAGTAGCACAGCTGTTCTAGTTATTGAGAATATTAATAAACGTTTCTTGATCAGCAATTTGGCATGTTTGAAAGATTTCTGAAGGATCATGTGACACTGAAGACTGGAGTAATGATGCTGACAATTTGGCTGTGCATCATGGGAATAAATGAGATAATATAATAGGCCATACAAAAAAAAAACAAACTGCAATAATATTTCACAATATCAGTGTTTTACTCAATTTTTGATTAAATAAGTGCAGCCTTGGTAAACGTTCCCAGTCCTCTCACAGTGGATGGGGATCAGTGGCTGCTAAAAAAAATCCCACCCAAGCATATAAAAGTTGCCTATACTACTCATTACTTCAGCCTTTCTCAAGTGTGAGGTGTGACAGACTGATGCTGAAAGAGGGGGGTTTCATGGCCCTTAAAAAAAGAGCTAAATTGCTGAGACACATTCACATATAAACACACACACTCCACCCAATCCCACTGGCTCAAATGAACACCTCACTTTTCTTACAGCTATGACGCAATTAGAAACACACACACACAGGTTTCCATCTCACCGAAGCGTGTGTGATGTTTTAATGAGTGACCTTTCTATAGCAAGCATGGTAACTTTTGCCATGACGAGAACCAAGAAGAAAATATTTCCTCGTTTCAACAGAATTTTAAACTCTTAAATATAAATTTGTGCTATAGATGAGCTACTTATAACAGTCTTTTAATATAGTATTATTTTTAACTTGCATGAAAAATCTATCATGTTTATATCTGTTATTTAAAACAAAGCAAGCTAATGGCTGTTAAAAAAAGTGAAATTAAATTGCTGACAGATTTAATGTTGGTGCTTCCATCAGACACACTTAATGTTGCAGTGGTTCAATGAGCAAAATGTTTGCGAATCATAAATACATGCTAATTCAGCATGAACTTGAAAAAACCTTGAGAACGCATTACTGATGAAAAACACATCTACACAGAGACAATAAAGGCCATAGACCACCAGCAGAGAAACTAGCAGGGGCCAAAAATGTTCTCCTAAAACACTCATAGCTATGTGCTGCGAAAATAAAACAAGGGACAGAAAAACAGAGAGAAGAGAGAAAGACTGTATTACCATTCACTCTTACACTCTAAAGAAAGGATATTAGTTTATTTGGAAGATATAACAATTGGCATTTATGCAGAATAAAGGGTTTAATGTGAAGACAATACAGCTTTATCTTTATTTACCTCTCTTAAAACTAAATAAAGTTACATTAATAAAAATAAAAAATGTTTTAAAGCTGTACGCAAACTACTGTTTAGGGTTAGTAAGTGTAAAATAAAAAAATAATAAAAATAAATAAATATATATATATATATATATATATTTTTTTTAATTCTAATAAGATTATTTGTGCTGTGAAACGATTAATAACAAAAGAAGTTTTTGTATACATGATATACAAATAAATGTACACACACACACACACACACACACACACGTATATATACTGTATACACACACACACACACACACACACACACACATAATAAATATACAGAGTATACACACATATGTTATGTAAATAAAAACGTGTAGGTTGGATGTTTGACAGCACTTATTATAGCAAATGCAGCCTGGATGAGCTGTCTTTCAAAAATATAATTAAAGCTACAGACTTTGAAACAGTTTGGTTTCCTCATTTAAAAAGAAAAGCATGCATCCAAGGGTTAAAATGTAGTGAGATGCAGACAAAGAATACAGACAAGGACAACATCAAAACTAAAACTAAAGACATTTTGCCTGTTTAAATATAGTTTTGCTTTCCTCTTGACAACACAGTCTCACTCCAACTCGTCACATTTTGACGCTTGGTCAGGACCATTTTGCGTCGTTTTTCGACGATCAAGGTACCCCTTTTCAGGCACATTTCGACGTGAGGGGTCCTCAGTTGTTTTCAGTTGTTTGGCTTAATGTAATGGTTTGCATGCATATATAAATTGTATTATATACTTTTTAGGTTTATTG
>JAUCMS010000127.1:7137823-7153473 GCA_032357445.1 Enteromius radiatus | reverse complement strand
TTCAAATGGCTGTGAAAATAGTATATAGTGCTGTCTTGAGCATTTTCAGGAAGTGTCACCAAAATCTTGATTTTTTTCGCATTGGAAAAAATGTACAGAGTAAATGTCATAATGAAAACATGACTAAGTCATTTGACTATCTTGTTCATAAACAGTGGTGTCAGGACTTTTCATTTTGACGACACTGACACCTTCATTGACATGAATACTTGCTTTTGAGCAATAAACTATCCATTTTGAGCAAGTGACACGCTTTTGCATGTTATCTACTAGGTTTTGCAGTTTGCACTAATAGTTAAGTACTGTTTGCGCAAATGTAAGTACTGTTGTGAGAAATGCACCTGATTCCCAAACCTGAGTTTTATTAGTTGGTTATTGTTAGTGAATTAAATCAGAAAGCCTCACCGCTGTAGTCAGATTCAAGAATGTTCTCATAATGAGTTGGTTCCTTTCAGTGAATCAAATACAGACAGCATGACAAGTGTAGAACAATTACAGAAACAAATGTATATTAGTTTTAATGAAAATTTCAAAAAGCTTAATTAAACAGTACAGTATAATGATTGCACTAATCCTGCAGAATTGAATGCGGTTTAAAGCAGGGATATTTATTTTAAATGGACATTACACATTCTTTCCAAAATATCTAAAAGACAAAAACCTAGTGACAAGCCTGCAATAAAACTTTCTCTGTTTTCCATGATCGACCGACAACATTGAATGATTCAGCTCTATTATCTTTCAGTGTTTCTTTCCTGCAGGAGCAGGGCACGACTGTGAAATATCATCTCAGATATGAGAATGGAAGCTGACAGCTGCTTACTTCAGAGAGACAGCTTTTGCTCAACACTGTCAAACTTCAAAAACAATATCAAAGCCAAATCATAAAGTGGACTGTGTGCGTGTTGACGAGAGGGAGAAACACTTCTGCTCTCTCCAAGGATTTTTAGCAAAACTGCAACATGAAGAAGATAAAAAATCTGTCATTTGTTTATGAGAAAACATGAAAGATTATTATCAATGTTATTATCTACATAGACATATTTAAAGTGCTGCTACATGATATTACAATGCAAAGCTTATTATTATGAACTTGACTGGTTAAAGTCTAGCAATGCACTAAATAAGCAAGACAATGCATATGCTTCATGCATTTCTGGTTTGTTTATAAATGCATGCACTGGATGTAATATTCCAGTTGTGGTTGGATTGATTTTAGATTGGCCCATCCCTTTAATATTACCGATTCGATGGCCCCTTTCTGTCAGATTTTGCAGTTTTTACGCCTGTACTTTCCCCATCCATCTTCCTGTCTGTGTCAGAGCTGACCTCTGTGAAAGAATGAAGCTCTGGCTCAGGAGTTTCATGAGTCATCAGTCTCCTCGACAGCTGTAAGAGAGGAAGTCACCTTGTGCTGCTGTATCAGGACACACAGCAATAGAAGTTTCTGCCATGGAATAAAAAATAAAAATCTAGTTTTTCATTTCACAATTCAGATTTTTTCAATGAATTGCTAGTTCATTGTTCATAGTTCATAGTTCATGTCTTCCATTTCTGAGATTTTCTCTTGCAGTTATTATTTTTTGCCAAGAATTTGGAGGGAACATCTCACAATTCTGACTCTTCTTCTCAGAACAACAAGTTTTTATTTCACTGATTCTGAGTTTACATCTGAC
This sequence comes from Enteromius radiatus, assembly GCA_032357445.1. Lineage (NCBI taxonomy): Eukaryota > Metazoa > Chordata > Actinopteri > Cypriniformes > Cyprinidae > Enteromius > Enteromius radiatus. Next base: position 7,151,797 of record JAUCMS010000127.1, on the reverse strand, counting down.
AAATCTACCTTTTCTTTTCACAGATCACAGACTGAAAAATAGAATATATTCTATATAAAGAGCATTGGGTGTTCATAATATCATCTAACAAAAATATATAAATTATAATATATAAAATAGAAATATAATATAATATAATACATAGTATATATATATATATATACACTAGCCTTTGTTTTTACTTGCTCACCTTTATTTTGTTCCAAATCTATATGTATTTCTCTTTACTTTTAAAAGCATAAGAAGATTATTTTTACAGATTATTTTTTTGTCATTTTAGTTTTTTTTTATATACTACCATACAGGTCTCCAGAATGCGACTAAAATGGTCGAATTTGCGACCAAAAGTATTAATTTGCGAGTGAAGTTTTTGCTGAGGTCGCCATTGGCGAATGTTATGACTTTGAACATCTTCTTCAGGTTCACATCTTCTATCATGCTCACATATTAGACTGAAAGGATGCGCATCAAAGTTTTAGTAGGAAAAAAGTTTCCTCCTCTCTGCTGCACAGCAGCGCTGACACACACAGTCTGCTAAACGCATCGCCAGAGAGAGCAAAATGACAGAGACGGGCGAGTAAAAGTGCTAAAACCAGTGTCCATTTCGTTCACAAATATAACAATCTTCAACAGGTAATGCTGTGGATATTGGCGATACCAATAACAATTCTCGTCACTTCTTAATAAACAAAGCATCAGCTTTAAAATCATGTCAACCCATTATATCTTTCTCCTATGGTACATAACATGTATGTTAATACATTTTACTACATACAACTGAATGTCTCGTAAAAGCTTGTTCAAACTGCGGAGAATATGTAAAGCTTGTAAACACTGTGGTGTAATAATACATTACCTCAGAACAACCATTCAGTGTCCATGAGCTCAACAGTCAGCTAGAAAAATAATTATAAAGGGGATTGTTTTGCTATATTTACTCGCTATTGCATATTGATATTTTTAACCCGTTGTCTACGTGATTCAACTCCTCCTACTGTATAAAACTGCATTTTACTAATGAAGAAAAACAGACATATGATAACGTGTGTAAGTAGGATGAATTGAGGAGGAGCCCAAACTACACTTGATGCTTATGGTCCATGATAATGGTACAGATTAACAATTCTTTGTGACTTTCATTTACAAGATGGATTAAAATGCTGATAAAATCAAGAAAAGAAGAGACAAACACATTACAGTATGATCAAAAGGTTAAACATTTCTTCACATCAGTCTTTTGCGCTCAGGTTCTCTCTCTGATACTCTCAGATCAATCCTCTTGCTTGTCATGAAGCTCCCTGTAAATATGCATACACTCAGTCAGCCCACACACTCCTCTAGCAAATGATATTCCCATCGCCTTCACCAGCCCAAGGGGAACTTGCTGAGGTGAGCAAGTTGCTTCCTCTGCGCTCAGCAGCTGTCCCGCTGAAGACAGGCTGAAGTGTCTCTCTTTATTACACTCACAATGTGAAAGCCGCAGTGAAGAGGAGCCACACTGTACATCATGACTCACTGCGTCCCGCTGATCTATTATTACAGTCTCTGAAAACCACACTTACTGCTCATCCGCTCTAACTCCTACAGTCCTTTATGAGGAGTAAAACTGTTGACATACAGTAAGGAAATTTTCAGAAAAAATAATTTTTGATGATTTTGCATACCTGAACACTCAACATGGACAGATCAATAGTTATTAATGATTTGTACTTTTTTTTTTTTTGGTGAGAAAAGAAATCTAAAAGTGAATTGTTTCAAACTTTTATTTTTATAGTTTTTTTAGTTTTCATTTTAATTTAAGTTTAAATTATTTTATTTTATTTTAATAATAATTGTTGTATTTTATGTTAGTTTTAATCTCTTTAGGTTGAATTAATTTTTATTTCAACAATTGTATGTACTTTAGGAGCACATTTATTTATTTATTTATTTTTCTTGGTTGCTATTTTCTAATTTTTTGTTTTTTTGGTCATTTTAGTATTTAGCATTTTAGTATCAATTTATTTTTAAGTTGCCAAGGAAATATTTCAAATTTTCAAATGTGCTTTTTTAAAAGTTTAAGTTATATAAATAATAATACATTAATAATCATGTATTAATTATACTTATATATGCAAAAATAAAAATATAAAATACAAAACATTGAGAAACCAAAAAAAAAACAAGGATAAGCCAGGTTATTCTATTCATTCTCTATATAAATCTTATTTCTGCTTATAGGAAAAACAAAGATCTAATCTGTGATTTTTCTGTCCTATGGGAAACTGTGGAACCGTCTTGAGTGATTTGATTGGCTGTGCCAGTGTTCTCTAAACCAATTAAATGGCATTCTATATTCATAATGAGGTTAATGCTACAATGGGCTTGTTTGCTGCTGAGTTAAATATGTTCCTGATGGGTTCATGCCACTGCTAATAAAAACCAGCAAGAACACCGTCAGCGCTTCAGAGAACGGCTCCTCATTTGCATAAATCCTTTGTCCAGCAAATAGAAAGGTTGTGTGTTGAACTCAGAAAGGAGGCAAAGCAAATTATATGACCTCACATGTCGCTTCCAGACGCTCCTTATCAACTTCACCATCTACTCTTACACCAGAAAGACCAGAATGAAATCCCATGCTCAGTATGAATGCAGATGGTGCATGCTGAATCTGTGCAGCTGTATAACAGGGACTTGTGTCATAATGTACAAACAACTGCTACAGTGCTGTTATGTTATATTAAATGATTTTAGAACAAGGTTAAATTCAGAGTTAACAATGCTCTGGTTACAGCTAAAAACACAATGTGAATTTCCACTAGGTGGCAGCACTCACAGTAAGGCAGTTGCTTTCAAAAATGAGTAAAAAAAACATGAAAAATAGCAATAAAACAAATAAATCTTGGTCACAATAAGCTACAATATTTACCAGACTTCAAAACTCCCAATTGCAAGAGTATTCTTTACAAAACATTGAAAAAATCAGCTGAAACCACCAACAGCAGACTAAATATGAATGTAGCCATGCGAAAAGAAGGAACAGAGCAAACAGAATAGATTTGAACTGTGTCTGTCGAAGCGTGTCGGGAAAACGTGTATTCCTCACCAGCTTCTCTGGGAAATGTCTTACAAACAAACATATGATTGACACAGGTGAACCCGGAGTCACCCTTCATGGCTGAGAGGACAGGAGAGGATCTCATGAAGGAAAACTAGAAATGACACATCTGCTGTAACGTGTCAATCAGTGACTTAAAGGGGAGAAGATCGCTGGGATAGACCACCCTCTTCCCTTGGGATGAGGCATAATGAATAATTCCAGACAGTTGTGTGTGTATTATGGCATTATTAAACTATTGTTGGTCAATTGTTAGTTTTAAAGAGTCTTGAAGCCTTGAAGAGTCATGCATTGGAGTGATTTTGATAAAAAAACAACATAAAAAGAAGCCGAAACAGACATGATTTGCTTTCAGAAATGCACCTTTGTTATGAACAATACACCAGTGCAAAAAAATTTAAATTAAATAAATATATATATATATATATATATATATATAAAAATTTACAAGTGTAGTGTTACATTTCTCTTGATGAAAAACAATTTAAATGTATTAAAAAAAAATTTAAATACAATTTTAAAAAAAAGATGAGACTTGATTTTTTTGTGAGGAATTGATTGAATCAAGAAAATTAAGGCTGATTGTGAATTTGATAAATTTCACACATATTTAAAATAACTTTATATTCTTTTTAGAAACTTCTTTTCCACTGCACAGGTTGTCCGATAATGTTAACTAATAGTTGATTATTTGCACTAATTTAGAAATTTTTCACAATTCAGTATAATTCTTATGTATTACATCAAGTCCCAAATTCTTTATTTATTTATTGTTAAATATAGTTTTTAACCCAGCAAACATGCAACATGCAAACTACATTGCAAACTGCAGTTCAAGTTTAAATTTAACTTAAAGAAAAATATTAAATAGAAATTATTTTAAGTAAATATATATGAATATACATTGAAATACGTGAAATATTTAAATTAAAATAACTTAATAAAAATAAAATCAATTCTTCTGCAAAGACCTGTAGTTGATTAACGTAATTATAGGCAGTTTGACATGACGTTACAAGCTATTTTACAACTCTTATCCAAACAAATTTCAAAGTATGAACCTTCCATTTTACAATCAATGATTCTCTATTACATTTAAAAGGATGCACCGTGTTGACCTTACATTTTCTCCTAAATGAATACGTGGAAGCGGCTGATAAAAATCACCTGCAACTTCAGCTAGCAGGACTCCTAACCGACTCTCTCCTCCACAGCTCTCAGTGGAGACAGTAGAGTGCACATCCCACAAAAATCACATAAAAAAACCTCTAATCGCCTTCCCGCCGAGCTGCCGCTGTGCCTCTAACTCTCTCTAATGAGCCCCTGAGGATCCAGACGTCAGGCCTCAGTCAAACCAGCCTCCTCAGAGCCAATGAGAGTCGGGAGGAAGTGAACGGGGTCCGGAGCTGCTGTCAACACAGTGGTGTGGGAGCTGATGTCTGTTATACTGTACAATTAAACCTGTGCATGAGAGCCATTCCATTATGGATAATATCATTAGGTGTAAAGCTACACTGAGCCAGTTTTCCCATTCATACATGAATAAGCAGGTCCAGACAGAATCTGTGCATTTTCTAAGCTTTAATATCTCATTATTAAAATTAAAAAAGAATGTGCTGTCCGTCATTGTCCAAAATGGCATAACTGTCACAACAGTAACAAAAATAAAGTTTATAAGGTTAGAGGAAGCATTTTATATCAACATGCAAAAGTTATATATATATATATATATATATATATTGATTGCTTTTTTTAAGAAATTAAAACTTTCTCATTTTGCATGAATGGATTTACAAATAATTGTTGTTCCTTTGAACTTTATATTTATCAAAGAATTCTGAAGAAAATGTATATGAAGAAAAACTATTTCTGCAAAAAATATATCAAGCACAACAAATCCTTAAAATAGGTATAATAAGAAAAATATTTAGTCAGCAACAAATTAGCATAATAAAATGATTTCTGAGGGATCATGTGACTCTGAAGGCTTTAGTAATTAAAATATATACTTTTAATATATACAAAAATAGAAAAGATATTTTAAATTGTAATAATATTTCAAACTATTACAGTTTTTACTGTATTTTTGATCAAATAAATGCAGCACACATACACATGTCCAATCGATAGCTATGAAGATGTACCCGTATACATATAAATGACCTCTCTGATGGCATATTGGTTACTGCGTTTTATCTTCATAGTTATCATCACATAATTTTGGAAACCCACATGAAAAAAGCTTGATGTTTCGGTCCTAAAATCCAAATCAGGTTTGGTTTATAAACCTTGCGGTCGTGCCATGTTTGGACTAAAACATCTCCCCTCAAATCAATACCAGTGTAATGCCAGGAGTGAGACAGTCTGCCGTTTCCCGTCTCAAACAGACAGTCTGTCGCATGGGGTCTCTCCAGGGAAGCACAACAGCTTATGGGCGAATTAGACTACAAGTAATGCAATGCATATGATACCAGCCCACATGTACTTCGTTCCTGTACGTGCATGTTTAAAAACCACCAGTGCAATAAACGATTGCTATTAGTGTAACTTATCCTGTACCATTTGGGCTCCAGACATAAACGATAACTCAAATTACGCAGCTTGTTGAGAAGAGGTGTACTTTAGAGTCACGTAAAGAGACATTTTTTAGGATGGACTTGATTTGAATCATAGGGATCTAACTGAAACGTGTATAAATCAGTGGCATTAAACAGCTACTTTTAATTTTAACTAACCTGTGCTTATATAAGCTGAAAAAAAGCACTTTTTTTGCCATGCACAAAATAAAACGGGTGAAAACAATTTCCACAATATCATACAGACAGTGAAAAAACTCAAATACACTAGCAAACACAGAGCAAAGCCCTGAAAATCTCATTTAAATTGCTCTTAATTGAAATGCAGCACATGGCTAATCATACTATGTATCATAATGCAATTTTTAATTAAAATCTGCCCTTAGGCAACCTGTCCTTATATATTCTCAACAGCTGTCAAAATGTGTGACATACATTGACACATTTTGAGTTATAACAGGGTACAGTGAAATTTTGTGCATAAAAACGAAAAATGGTGAAGGAGATGAGAGCTGATGTTGTTCCTCCCTCATTATATTCTGCACGAGCTAGAGAGGTATCACTATCTTTCACTGCCTTGGTGAACAAAGTGTGTCAGCCGAACAAAAACAGAAAAAAACAGGGACGTGAATTTTGCATAGACGCACGTGCACCGCCAGCCACATTCACAGTGTAATAGTGGTATGTTCTTTATGAAGAAACATGTACTAATATCAGATCCTTCCAAAAGCACAAAGCCTCCTGCTGGAATTGAGCTTTGAAGTCGACATGCATGCCAAATTTGTTGAACTGAAAAAATAAAAAAATAAATAAAAAGGTTCAATTCCCCTCACGCCCCAAACAGAGGGAGGCGATGCAGAGAGGGAGGCAGCGAGTTAAGCAAATATCAGGGGAAGGAGGTGTGTATAAAGAAATGTGCTTACATACACAGAGGTGGATTATGGGAAGGGTGAGGAGGATGTTAACCCTGCAGCTCCTGGAGCAGGTGTCTCATAATCAATTTAGATGAATCGCTTGGGTTGCATTTGCTCGTTTGTAAGTGGCTTGGGATAAAAGCGTCTGTTAATTGAATAAATGTAAATGCATTGCAATTTGGAAAATATACAAAGGGCATAAAGGCACCTCCTAATTCAGCATCCTTTCAACTGCCTTCATCAGCTCAGGTTTTTAGCATGCATGTAGCTGAGTTTGAAAACAGGCCAGAAATGTGTCCTCACAATATTACTGATTTGATCAAATAAATAAGCCTTGGTGAGCAAAAGAGACTCATTCAAAAATAAAAAATCATTAGACGTGAACTTAAGTGCCTTGGAAGCCCGTTTCAAAGCAGCATCATGCTGTCTTTTTACTGCTGTCACTGACTCTCTGGGCAGCGATGCAGCTGTCTTTGATTTCAGACACAGCTGATTTCTCCTCCTTCTAATCAGTTCTGTCGTAAAGGTTAAAAGTAGCAGGTCGTAATGAAAAGTCTGCAGTGATCAGCTTGATCTCATCTAGCGCTTTGCCATTTCATTTATTCATTTATTCATGTCTACCTCCCTCGCTGCTGGGAAGGAGAGACTGGCTCGTTAAAGGAGCAAAACTGAGTTACGGTATGGCCATTAACGTCTAATGGGAGAACAAGAACTCCGGCAGCATTTAACCAGCCAGCACAACTGCTCTCTGTCTCTCTGGCCTCTCTCTGGCTCTGAATGTTTGTGATTGTATTCTGTAATCTCAGTACTCTCTCACGTCTCCCCAGGGTCTCTGTGCTGTGTCTGTGACACTTAATTAAATGTGAAAGGAGCTCTCTGGGCATGAAGCACCAGCCTGGCAGACACACATGAGGCAAGTTGATGGTTACACTTTGTTGTGACCCTGTGAAGATGCATGAACACACACACACACACACTCACTGGACTAATGCAGAGAGACTGAGTGGACACAACTCAAACTGAACACTGATGAGGGAAATTCATTTTTATGCATATATATATGTGTGTGTGTGTGTGTGTGTATGTAGACACATACATACACACACAAAGTATGTGCAATAGAAAAATAAGCATGTGTAAAGTATATGCAATAAAAACTTTTTTTGTCATTCCACTCCATCTATCTTTTGTCACTATATATTTATATATTAAAAGGTATTCATATTGTTTGTTATCTGAATACAAACCGCTAGTCCACAAACACCAAATTTCACTAAATAAAGCAGTCAAAAACACTTGAAGATGGTGAAAAGCATCCAATTCAATTCAGAAACCTTATTATAACAAAAAATGTGACAAACAATACATCCCAAGACACATAATAAAGTCTTTTGTCAAGTTTTTCCACTGAACAGTAATAAAAATTAGCAGACCATGTGATCTTGAAAAAACAAGGTCACATCTGAGCACAGGTATTACAACAACAATTGTAAGCATCAAATTGATTGATTTAAGATGATATACTGTGGCCTGCACAAAGTTCAGAAGGAGGTATTGAAAACTTGCAGACAATAGAAGAAATGGCTAAAGCAAACACTGGCTTACCTATGATCAGAATCTCCAGGATATGTAGCGGAGGTACGGATCAGATTTCTTCAGAGAGAGAGAGAGAGAGAGCGTACACAGATGAGATCATGGCTGATATTTATCACCTGTGAGTTTGAATTTCATACCGAACCAATCACACTCAACACGGATGAACTTTGAACACTTCTGAAAAGAAAGTGTCAGTTATTTCCTTATGACTGCCGACTTACTGTAATCACACCCAAGTTAATGATAATCCACACTAATGATATTCAGTCCAACATGACATCATGTAAGGCCACTTTCTTATTTATCTAACAATATTCTTTATCTAGAGCATGTTCAGAATAGTGTACTACCATAAAACAGAGAACCTTTTATATGCATTAACTACCCTGATAATAATACCTGCTTAAATAAAATATAATAGTATAACATTCCCAGAATGCTGCAGAATGGCTATTTTTAAAATACCCTAAAATAACTTATAGAGAAAGTTCCCTAATGGTTAGTGTAGAATTAAATTTATGGAACAATAGAATAATGTTCTGGGATTCAAAATCGAAAAATGTTATGGCAACATTCTATAAAACCAAAACTAACGCTCTTAGAACATTAGACTAACATTAGGGGAATGTTGTAATAACATTCTGGGAACCAAAAAAGTGACGTTCTGAGAATGTTAGAATAATGTTAGGGGACTGTTAGAATTAGATTAAGGGGAACGTCAAAATAACATTCTGGGAACCAAAACAAAAAGAACGTTAATACAATGTTATGGGAATATTCTACAGAATAATGTTCTGGGAACCCAAAACCTATTGTCCTGGGAATGTTAGAATAACATCAGGGGAACATCAGAATAACGTTCTGAGAACCAAAAACCATTTTAGGAACATTAGATTCACATTAGGGGAACGTTAGAATAGCCTCGTGGGCAGCGTGTCGACATTTAGCGTCGTGAGTTTGCAGTCATGAGCTTGCAGACCTTTCTCGATCCTGTCCCCCATCTCTCTATTGCTTCACCTCCTGTCAACACTGATCTATCCTACTGAATAAAGACAAAAATAAATCTTTTTAAAAATCTAGTTCTAAGAAAGTTAAGAAACCTTTCTTGGCTAACCAAAAACAAACATTCTGGGAACCAAATATTGTTAGCTGGGAAGTAGGATGTACTTGTGCTTGTACTCTTGTTACATTCTGAACACATCCTCTCTCAATCATACAGAAGCTGAAATTATTCCCAACTGTACACAGTGACCGACCGTACAATCCTATCAGGTGTTTCAGTGACTGTGCTGTGATTAGAGATAATTGTGACACAATAGCAGCATCTCAGGACTCAATTAAAGCCTAAACGGTTTCATTTAATGCCTCACAATGACTGAAGGGAACAAATGTCACAAAACACAATCTCAGATGAGCTCTTCTGCATAAATTACTTCAGGAAAATAAATGTCTCTTTCATTTCTGAAGCTGGATGACACTCGTGGATCGTTATGAACAATGTGATAGAAGAACCCTATTCATCACACTCATTTTCAGCCTTTCTTTCTCTCTTTCACCTTCTCCTGCAGTGATACACGCTAATTGAATTACTGTTGACTGATTAAACTGCAGGGCAGAAGAGACAATAGCAATCCAGCTTGTCCTCCTGGCCTCTGCTCTACAAAACAATTCTCTCTCCTTCTTCATTACTCCACCATTATACTAAAGAAGAGAGGATAAAAGTCCATGTTGGCATTCATTTAATTTAACTTGCAGTTTGCAAAATACTGTGAAGTTATATTAAACAGGCACCCTTCCCTTCCACAATGAAGAATGTTTACGACTATGCAATGGGTCTAAACATTGTTTGGTCAAAACAGCTGAACTTTATATATATATATATATATATATATATATATATATAAATTAAATAATTATTTATATTTTGACCAAATTTCAATTTTAATAATAAAATTTGTTGACTAGAATAGAGGTGCATAATTGTAATATTTATTCAATAAAAAAAGCTTTAAATAGAGAGAAAGAGTTTTTAGAGCAGTTTTGACTTTGTAAACTTTGTTTAAATAGCTATATATATATATAAAGAATAAAAAAGACAAATATAGAAAAACTAGACAACCTGATTAATGATGTAGTTTGTGGTTGAATGACTAGCTGACCATCGCCACCCTCCTCTAGCCTTCATTAGACTGAAGGGCATGCTGAGGAAGGACGAGAAAAGGGAAGGACATGATGTGAATTTAAACTATAACTGCAGGGACAATATACTGCCAGCATTTAATGCTGACTAGAAAAATCACAAACATTTAAAACAGTCAGCAGAACCTGTTGACGTTTCCAAACTCTAAGGTCAAGCGACCTTATCCCACTAAAACTGAGCAGATCCCTCATCCAAACAGAGGCTGTTGCCAACTAGCTTGTGGAAGAAATAAATGAAAACGTCCTTCACTCCTCCTTTAGTATAATCACAGCATTATTGAACGCAGCCGATGGCTAAAATTAGAGTGCGTGTGGCAGTAACGAGGGGTGCTAATGAATGCTAATTGAGCTCATGAGTTCATAAGGTGGAGTTGCTCTTTTACAGCTCAACACAGACTCCCTCTGCCACGCTCCCTTTCTCTTAACCCGATTTTATTTTTGCACTTGTTAGAATCATTGCATTCCTTGTGAAAAAGCTCAAGAGTGAAGGCTGAGAAGGTGTCTAGCATCTGTTGGTGGTGTGTTACCGTGACAACCGTGCTTTCGGCAACAAAAGTCTCCGCAGCAGGTAGCGTGCGGGCAGGCGAGAGAGAGAGAGAGAGAACTAATAAGGTTTTAGACGGGAACCCGAGAGGGGAGAAAGTTCACAGTGAAAGCCGTGTCGTTTCAAAAGGAGGCATACGAAATGAAGCAGCGCGTCCTCTCTCAACATATCACGCAGAGACCAGCGAGTTTGAACACACAACCAGTCGCTCTCACTTGCCCCGACAGTACGCAGACCAGCCAGAGGCTTTTCACAACTCACAAAGACAAACAATATTGTTTAAAGCCGCCATTTGTGATTTGAATGTGACAAAAGACATTCCTTGACTGAAGTGCAGGAAAAAACCAAGGAGAAACAGAATGTAAATTGCAAAGTGCAAATTAGGTAAAATTTCTATCTATTTATCTCTCTATCTGTCTAGCAAAATTAATACATTAAAATATTTAAATATATAAATAATTCAAATAGTTAAACCACACACACACACACACACACACACACATATATATTTTTATATATATATATATATATATAAAGAATATTTGTATATGTATTTTATTACTATTACCTAATACTAATATGTAATTATTAATAAATTATATAAAGGCAATGAAACACTATTATGGGAAAAGTCAGTAATACTGTAGTTGTGGGGGGATGGAAGAACATTGTGTTTTGTATGTCAGACTACATGAATAATGATTCATTATCAATTATTCATCCTAAAAATGAACTGATAATTAGTTGTTAATTAACAGAAGAGTTCACCCAAATTAATGTAAACCCGTATGAACCGCAGAACAGAATTACAAGGAAAGTGAATAGTGACCATGATAAGCATGATTTTTCTGTTTTGTAAATATTTAAATGAATAGCCTATTTTTCCCACTTCAGTCTTCTCCTGTGTGACTAAAAATTATTTTAAATGATTTCTGAAGGATCATGTGACACTGAAGACTGGAGTAATGATGCTTTGTATCACAGGAATAAATTACATTTTAAAATATATTCACACAGAAAATTTTAAATTGAAAATAATAATAAATTGAAATAATATTTCACAATATTACAGTTTTCTGGATTTTTAATCTAATAAATGCAGCCTTAATGAGCGTAAGATACATCTTTAAAAAACATTAAATATCTTACTGATCCCAGATTTTTGAACAGTAGTGTGTATATACAGTATATATATATATATATATATATATTATATAAACACAGAGATAGACAGAGAGAGAACTACTTCACAGTTATGCAGCTACAGACGATTCTACACCATGCAATGTCCGTCAACCAATCAGAATTAAGCATTTCACAGTAAAAATTAAATGACACTTATGCTTTCATCCCCACAAATTGACCTTCATTTGTATAAAAGTAAGTAAAAAGAAACACTAAGATTTTAAGAAATAGTAATAAAGTTCAAATTCCATAACTTTTATATTATATCAATCAATGTTCCCATATGCAACATGATCAAACTCTTCAGCACAGAATTTCTGGTTCATGCAAATCTGATAAAAGATGCCACACAAAAAGCACACTGTTTTTACAATACAGAGACAGGGTGCTTGTTTCACGTCTCGACACTTATCAGCAGCTCAGCTGTTCTGCTGTCATCAGTGATAATATAGCTTCATGAGATAATAATTATTAACTATTGCAAAATAACAGTGAGGAAGCCAAATCACCACAACCTGGCCAAATTAACGCTTAATTGTCAAATGAAGACCAACCATCAAGCCAAAATGCTAATGATGACCAATTTTCTTCCCATTACCTAAAGAGCCACAGCCGAAGATAAACACATTGAATAGCTGGCACTGCACCAGTTGAAAAAAGCAATAGTGTTTTTTCAATATTCATCCAAAAATGCCTTATATTTTTCATTAATGTGGCTTCATTTTAGGTTCCAGATAAAATTACTTCGCAGGTGGTACAAAAAAATATTATGTAATTATTAATTAACAGGTAAATTTGCATGCTTCTGCATACTATTTGCATAATACATTAAAAATCAACTAAAATCTAATAAACAATTGACTAAATAACTTTCATGCACAAATAAATTAGCGTGCACATATTATATTCATAGCAAACCTGGATAGCTGTACTGCCGTCACCTTTGACCCCTGAACACTACCCCCCTGTGAATCCCATTACATTACACTACCAGCTTGGATCCAATAAGAAAGTCAGCACACATCCAGAGTCATTGCTTCATTGTTTGTTAATCCGGCCCGGGCGCTTGGCAGAAGGGAGTTCTGTTTGCATTCAGGCCAGCTGGTCTTGGCTTTCTTAGACATGGCTCTTGGTCGCCAGCCTGGGACAGATTATACCTGTAATCCCACCATTTGTCTGCCACCAAATGTTTTTTTAAACCAGACCACAGCCTTTCTAACTAGACAGACAGACTACACAAGAAGCAAGACACCTGCAGACCAGACCGAGCGTCTGCTTTCTGCTGCAACTCTTAAGAGGAAGCAGGCAACAATATAAAACAAATTATATGAGCAAAGAACATTAAAACTGTCTCCCCATTAGACAAATCAAAATGTCAAAAGATATTGCTTCGCATAGATAGCAATAAATCTAAATGGAGAGCAAATGGAGCATTTGTTTAAGTCTACAGATAACTGGAAGATGTTAAAATGACATACTATTGTTATCAAATACACATGAAACTATAGGGTCCCAAATTCAAATAGTCTCAAATACAGTCATGTATAGTAGTGAAAGCCAAAATATGAAATGTCATGGATGAATACTGACTTCTAATCCACTAGAGCCCGAACGATAAAGGATTTTGAGGGCCGATACTGATATAAATATTTGTTGGTTTTAAAATCCGATATATTGGCTGATTGTTTTTTTTTTTTTTTTTTAAATTCAGAAACGCGCAACAAATCATTAACAGATTTCCCTAACATTAGTTATTTGTAGTTATTTATGAGTTTTAATTACCAGCCAGGGCTCCAGACTAACTTTTTGTGCTGGTTGCACTTGTGCGCCTAACTTTTTTTTTTTTAGGTGCACAAGCACAAA
>JAUCMS010000127.1:7119945-7132398 GCA_032357445.1 Enteromius radiatus | reverse complement strand
CACGGGTATATGCAAATGTGGTGAGCGTAACTATTACGCTTCTAGACTGTTACCAAACAGTCTGTGTTGTGTTGGAACTTGACCTTTTTTCAGTTGTCTTTTGCAAACACTTGATTTCTATAAGAAGTAGGAAACTATGGCGTTTGAGACTCACAGTATGTTATGTCCATGTACTGAACTGTTATTATTCAATCATGCCAAGCTAAATTCACTTTTCCATTCTAGGGCACCTTTAAAATAAAATGTGTCAATGGGTTAATGGGAGAAAATGTGTGTTTTTAGACGTTGTGCATCATATGCTGTACACTATCATTCAAAGGTTTGGGGTCAGACAGATTTTTTTGTCATTGTTTGGGAGTGAAGATGACCATTTCTATTTTTCGATAAGTAAAGTTTGCAAAGAAACTTTGATATTGGCTCAACAAAGCCACGTTTGAAAGTTCAAAATAACTTTTCTTCAGAGATTTTAATTCCATAAAATCTCTAAAATGTTGCTGACAAGATTTAACATGCTTCTAACACATTTTAGCACACTGCTAATTGCTAACCTGTTTTAACATGATGTTAGCATGATTTAACACATTGCTAGCATGTTGCTTTTAACATGTTGCTTTCTAGCATGTTTAGCATGTTGCCAGCAATCCAGCACACAGCAAAGAAATGACTTTAAATACGTTCAAGTTATTTTAAATTGTAATATTTCATAATACCCCTTGAACATAAATAAAATCCTGATAACCACAAATTAACCATGGTTTTGCTAGACTAACCATAGTTAAACTGTGGTATTTGTGTTAAAACTGTGGTTTTACTGTTCATAAGTGGCTATTTTTTTACTAAATCAATGTGGCTTGTGCTCCAAAACATGAAAAAAATCTTACCGACCCCTTACTTTTGAATAGCAGTGTAATACATCACTAAATATAACTTCATGTGCATTTCCAAATGGAAACAGCAGCACTTGCAAAGCGGCAAAAAGCGTTAAAGATGTAGACAGACATGCAACACAAAATAAAAAATGAAATGAAAATGAATAGACGAACATTTAGCAAATACGTTTTTGAAAATAAATGCAAGATAAAACACAAAAAGGCACATATTGAATTGATGTTATGCTGGCTACCTTTTGAATGGTGAAAATGTGTAATTTTGAATGTGTAAGTCCACAAAAACACACACGGACAGACAACGAAGCAGAAGAGGGTTTGTCTTCCATCCTCAGCATGTCTCATGACACTCATATAATGTGCCACAGCTGCAGGAGGTTACACTGAACAATACAGAAAAGAGAAGTTTAAATGGAAAATGGTACTCTTCGCTTGATGTACCTCATAACCATTCAGTTTCAAGGTTTCTACTGGGGCTACGGAGGAGGAAATAAAACCTGCTTTTATATTCGGCTCCAGTTCTGTCCTACCTACCCTTTGAATTCATAAAAGCCCAACAGAAGTGTACACGTCTCTAGTGTAGTGACAATACTAAATCAAATTTACAGCCTCAGGTGAGAAACTAATCGTTCAAGGACTGTCAAGAGAGAGACCTTCATTTCCAAAGCAGAGATGAGGGTTTACAGCAGGTCAACATATGCAGCACAGATTCAGACTGCTAGAAAGTACAGAGAGAGCAGATGCATTCAAGGGTATTTCCACCACATATACAGTGTGTTTGGACAGACACTGATGCATTCAATATGGACGACCTCTAAAGCATAAATATGTTAATGCCTGCACAAGGCCAGAGATCTACAAAGCTTTACAATTCTTCTGTTTAGTTTCATATTAATTTCATAGTCTGTTATATTGAACAAGATTAAAAAATATATGCTTAAATGCATCAAATCAGGCTTATATTATTATAAAGTGCATTATTATGAACAGGATAAAATATTCTTAATATATATATAAAAACACACATAAATTATTTTACAATTTTAATATATATTTCGTTTTTAAATCCAAAATAAAGATCACTAAGGCTTTAAATCTTGATCATATTTTTGTAATATTAACATATATATATATATATATACACAAATAATTTAAAAAGTAAACAATATTTACTGATAAACAATATCAAATATGACTAATGCATTTAAAATTTGGCATGTATATAAATACAAATTAGTTCTAAATTAAAAAAATAAATATAAAAACATTCAGATGACAGTTCTATTATAAAACTACATTTATATATGTGTGTGTGTGTGTGTGACTTTAAAATAGATATTTTATTATTTTATTATATTATTTAAACACTTAAAATAGTAAGCTCATGTGATGGGACCCTCAGAAAGGATTTGAGTATTCTGATGTTATACATTATCAATATCTATCCAGTGTAAAATATGTTTACACTGTCCATACAGCACCAAAGCACATGAATACTAATGAAGCGAAGTGGATTTATAACATACGCAGCCTAAGTGAGATATGATTATTGAACATTTCCACACAGCTCCAGCATGCCGATGAAATAAGAGCAGAAAGCTCTCCGCAACACACACTGAATTTCAATACAACATTCTTCAGCGTTATTGGACAGAACTGCAGGCGGGGGTGTGTGCAACACACGTTTTATTGGGTACAGCGACAGGACTGTGTGTGTGTGTATGAAACTATGCAGCAGCAGCAGCAGCATCTTCAAAGAGCCTCCACACCTGGAGAAAGACAGACTTCCTGTCAGGCTGCCGTCGTCCTCCTATCCATCTCTCTGCTGCTTTTCTCTTTTCTTCCCTCTTCTCCACCCATCCTCCCCCCTCTCTCCAATCTACACCCAACACCTCTGGCTTGTTTTTCAGTGCCGAAACGTAGCTTTCTGCCAGTGTTCTGCTCTGAATAAGTCTGAGAGCGTGTCTATGTGTCTATGTGACTGGCCACCGCTGTCTAATGACTGATGCCCCCCTCAGGCTCACGGCTGTCTGGCCATCATAAATGTCACCCCTATAAAATGGCCCCATTCATTGAAATCTCATAAAGCTGCTGTGGGGCATCGGGTGAAGGTGTGTGTGTGTGTGTGTGTGTGTGTGTTGTGTGCAGCGCTGCACAGATGTGGCATCTGATTTGCACCTTAATGTGGGACTCTGTTCCAAAACTTGGTGAGCTGTCTAACTAGACAGCATCATAGTACACATAAAATATGTTGTTGACACTCATTTTAAGGCAGCTCTCCATGTTTCCATAACAACAAATGTGCTCTTAGAATGAATTGCTATGAACTAAATTCAATATAGCAGATAAGGCAAGTTAAATTACTTTAAATATACTTATATTTTATTCAATACTTAAAAAATATACACTTTAAACATGAATGAGCTTTAATAGTAAATTATAATTTGAACTATAAATTATGAATTATCATTTACAGGGAAAAACAGGAAAATGACATTCCCAGAAATCTGTGTGAAACAGGAAATATTATTTTAATTTGTTTATATTAATATTGTTATCTGTAATGTACTTCAGGATGTTTTGTGTTGCATTTGATTTGTGTTGTACCACTTATGATTATGTATTATCATGGTAGTTGCCACTACATCTTAAGGTAAAAAGCAGATTTTGGTAAATTATAGAAGCTTATTAGTGAAAATGTTAGTGAATATAACACCAATAATATTATTTAACAATAATAATAATTTACTTTATTTATGGGCGCCTTTCAATACACTCAAGGACACCTTACGCATAATGAAACACTTTGAATATTGAATTGCAGTGAATGTCTGGCAACCACAGCTGCCTGCTTCTCCAATCTTAACATGATCTTTTGTCAATGGCTCTCATTAACACATGAACAGTGAACCATTAAAAACAATCAGAATACAAAAGTAGTAAGAAATACCCCTGATGATGATTATTCAAGATGCAAAAATGCAAAAAAGTAAAAAATAAAATTAATAATAATAATAAAATACTATAATGACCTTGAAAGCCACTACTTGTAAAGTGAAATCATTTTTAATCTACAATTTTTAACTAATTTAATTATTCAGCTCATATAGCTAAAAATCTTTACATTTTTTAATCAAGAGAGAATAAAAAATTTCACCCTAAATTTATACTTGTATAAATATTTATAGTTCTTAGAGTACTATGTTTAGCAGTATGTTAATCATATACTCTGTTTGAATCAAGTCTTCCATTCATATCCATTTCATGATGCTGCCTATTCAATCAGTAGACAATAAAGCAGATCACTAGGTTTTGGTGCAGAGATTATGTGTCTACTTAACCTTCACCATGGACAATATAATCATGAAATCCACAATTGAATATACAATGGGCAGTGCTGCATAAACTGTTATCTAGCGTCAAATGTATAAGCTTAGTGTCTGCTGCTAACAGCACTGGATGATCGCAGCTCCAGGGGTTAATTAACTCAATTAGCTTAATAACATCAACAACACAAGATAAGAATGCTGTGCAAGTGGTCTCTCCCATGTGAATGTGTTCATGTCATGCTGTGGTGTTGTTTGTGTCCATATAGTGCAAGCATTTGCAGATAAATAGCTAAACAAACAACAGGGGTTAATAAATGAGCTGTACTATTTGTGCAGCTGAATTTGTCTTCATGGCTGACTAATTGATCGCAATTCGCAGCTTAGTCCAGTAAAGCAAATACTCCTACATGGAAAAGAAAAGAAATAAATACAAACAACATACTTGATCCTAGGATACTGGTAATTGGCTACATATGTGCATCTTAAATAAAGTGATGTAAAAGATCAATGCTACAGAGTCTGAACACAACAAATAAAAACTGTAAATAAAGTGTAATAAAAAAAAAAAAAAAGATGACAAAACTGTATATATTTTAATGAAATTGAATCATTAAATAAAAAATACTATATATATATATATATATATATATATAATTACATTAAATTATAAATAAATAAAAATTATATAACTAAAATTATATTTTATAATAATAAATATATAACAATTATCTAAAAGGTAATTATCTAAAACTATAATAATACATTTTATATAAATTATGCAAGCACAAATAAACACACACACAACATAACTGAATTCAATGATGAATTGCCTTTGACTGAGTGTTTACTATCATCTTTCTGTATTATTGACACTATTTCCTGTTTTTACACAATCTAGACTGCTATATAAATAAAGGTGACTTGACTTGACATTTTATATTTTTACATTAACAATAAAAAACAATTTCTAATTTAAAAACGGATGTTGAAAGAGGGGCTGTGGGAAGATTTCGGCTGCAGACCGGCCATCCCTTCAGTCAATACTTGTCTATTACCTCGACGTAACCCTCCAGCCCAATTCCCATTACCCTTGAGAGGTGTACAAATCCAATTATGCCACAGTGTCAAAGCTAAAAATACAATAACCCACAGCATGCAATGAAGGCTGATTTGACAGGTGGCGAATTAAAATTGCAACACAGCAGGTTTATGTGGTTTTGTGATATTGTACGCGCGTGGCCAACTGTGGCTACACGAGACACGCTTGATTCTGCACGCGGGTAACAGGTCTGCTGCAGACGGCAATTACAGCGCTCCCATGAGGTCTCATCAGGCTGGGGAAACTCACAAACCCCCATACAATGCTATTTACAACAAGCTCTCAAATACAAATCGCACAGACTACGACTGCACGGCATTCAGTGAAAGCCAATTCAAGAGAAGCCGAGGTCTGTTTGTGTCTTTTCAGCTCCGAATACTTGTATCTGCTGAAAAGGAAGTTCAGGTCACTGTTCCAGGGCTTAATGAATTGTATACACACACACACACACACACACACACACACACTCCACAGCACATCTCCCTGAGAGCCTCTTCATGGACAGAAGTAAAGGAAGAATGCTGAGAAAGAGAGAATAAGCGAAGAGAGAGGAACAGTGAGTGAAGTGAGTGTGAGGAAAACAGAGAAAGAGAGAGAATAAAAATGATTGAAAATGTTTATAATGAGCTACTGATAGGATCCTGGTGCTGTTTTCTAACGCAAACATGACTATTATTATTGCTTATGGTAATTAAACTTCAGCAAGTAAAATAAATCTCCAAACAGAAGAGCATGGTGCTAGCAACACCAAGGTCATGGGTTCGATTCCCAGAGAATGCATGAACAAAGTAAGTTGCTTTGAATAAAAGTGTCTGCCAAATGCATAAATATGAATTAGTCTTCCAAGCAATCAGATGTATGTTTTCCCCTGGTAGATGATGAGCTAAACAATCCCATTGACTGTTACTGAAACGGGTGCAATTGTATCATAAACCATGTTTCTAAGCCATTTCTGGATTGGACTGAGCCGTAGCATGTTTGTAAATTTAGGGGCGGAGCTATTATGATAGGGATGTGATCCTTTTGGGAAGGGGCATGTTTGTTCTGGTGGTGGTAAATAATAACAGTACAGCATTTCTCAGAAATTGCTGAGTGCACCAATTAAAACACAATTTATAATACGATTGCAGTTGGATTAAATTCATAATGTCAAATAGTTATTAAAAACTCTTTACATTGCCATATTATTTAGAGAAACGTTGGTAACACTTTTGTTCTGATTTTTTCCTAAGCAAATAAGTTCATATAGTTAAATAATTTTACCTCTTTACAGTAAATGTATAATTACACCACAACAAGGACACCTAAAAATAAATTGTAGCCTAACCCAAATGTTTTTTAATTAGATAGCCTATACATAGTTACATATAATTACACTGAGAAACTAATATTATATCATTTTAAATATTAAAAACATTTTAGATAATTATAATTTTATACTATATTAATAATGAACCAGTTGTTTTATTTTTTACTAAATATTAGTGCAACTTTTCATATTAAAAGTTTTTATTTGAATATTATTTTACAATACAAGTCAAATTGTCAGCATCCTTACTTCAGTCTTGAGTGTCACATGATCCTTCAGAATTATTCTAAGACGTTGATTTGCCAAAACAAAATTTTTTATTATCAGTGTTGAAACATCTAGAAATAAGAATAGCATATAAACTTGTTGCTAAAATCTTTTGATTTGGCCTAATAAGCACCCTATATAGCAACCAACGTGCTACAAACCAATTAGAACGGCCTCACAACCACCAAAAACACTCTAGCATCGTATTTGCAACTTTTTTTCCCCACAGTCAAGGCAAAATTAACATTATCTTCAGAAAATGTCCAAATCTAGACTGTATTACATCGTGCACACTTGGGAAAACAACAAAAGAATCGGAGAAACAATGAAAGTGCATGAAAGAATGACTAAAACAAACAAATAGAGCAAGAGAGGGAGTGAGTGTAAAAGAGAAAAAAAAAAGATATCTGGTTGTGATCAGGCTCGAATATGAAACCCTGGGGCGCGAGGAAGCACAGAGGTGAGAATGATGGATGACATCAAGACTAGATACTTTACTCTTCCACATGTTCACACACACACACACACACTTACTGTAGCCTTGAAGGAACCCAACACGAGACAACCTGCCGTTAGTTCACTCACTCTCTTTTGTTTGAGGTGATTGAGAACAACTTGGTCTTTGCTCCTTTTGTGAGTTCATTTTTCGTTGCTTTTGATTGTCTGGGTAATATGTTAGTTAGCTGTAATTAAGTTTTTCGAAAAATCAAAATCTCTCTCTCCATTCAACCAATTCTCTTTCCTCGAACTCTCCCAACCCTCCACAACCATCTCTTGTCTCTCTCCAACAGGAAGCTCCAATATTCCCTAATTAAATCCCGAGCTGTCACCCACTCGTGCTCCTGCAGCAGCTTTTGAGGATATACCATCAGGATATCTGTTAAAGAGAAAATACACACACGGCAAAATGCTACTAAAAAAAGAAAAGGCCTCGTGATGCTCTCTGATCTCAAACGAGTCCCACAGACATTTGTATTCACATCAGCTTCCATCGAAACGCACTGTGTGTGCTTACAGCAGAATAGACCTGCCAGAACAGACACTTCAAAAGCTGGGATCTGAAGACCACAGGCCTCAAGATAGATGAACACACATGCTAACACAACCGACCATAGAGAGACCAGTGGGCTACTGTCAGATTGACCTCTAGCCCTATTCAGACAGAGCTAAGTCTTTCAGGCAGTTTAGCCTATTCTGTATGCTTATGATTAACTCCTAAATATCCAATTTGCAATCATGTCCTGTTTCTTGAGCTCTGACAACTGCAGCCTTTGGACAAGCATGTCATATTTACAATACTTTTTATTTCTGTTTCTCCTCAAGCAGTCTCTTTTCTTTCATCTTGTTGTTGTATATTTATGTGTTATGATTATGTTAGCTTGGCATTTGAACCTAGGATGGCTAACAACCTAAACAAGATCTTATACAGCATTACACTAAAGGGCCGTCTGCACCAAAAACTATAATTATATTGCTAACTATATTACATCAACACTATGTTTATTCTTTAAAGTTGAATGAATTCTGATTGGCTGTCAATCTTTTCATTATTCATCAGCTGGAAAAAACTGCTCAGAAAGCAATCGTTCCCGTGTATTATTATCATTATAATTTTTAAGTCATAGTCATATTATAACGTTTTGAACAGTGAAAACTGTTTCATGATCACGCTTAGAATAAAATGAGCAGTGCTATGTTAGAATGAACTAATCCACTGATTTAACTTTTTCCAAATATATCTTTTCCATGTTAATTTTAATTTTAGTTTATGTTTTAGTAACTTTGTTACAAGTTTTTTATGGTTGGTATTTTATTTCAAATACCAATAACTGCTGTCAATAGTTTCATTTTTAGTTAACATAAAAATTACTGCACTGTATTCACTCATGGCCTGGTGAAAATGAAATTCTGGCTTGCTCAGCCCCAAACATATACACACAGAAACACCCCTATCACTGTCCCTGGGGTCTACTTTTACTTCCTGCTGCATTGTGACCTAAAGTCTTGGCTTGAACGTGCACCTTTGCTACACGACACAGCAATCACCCTCAGTGGGCTTTTCTATAGGCAGGAAGCAGCGAGGGTTGAAAGAAAAAGCAATTATGGGAGTACTGTAAAAAAAAAAAAAAACTGCAAAGCACAAAGCCTGGTGAGAAAACACACTTTCGAGACAAGCAGACATGATGTTGCATCCCACAATCCCGCTAGGCAATTTCAAAATTCTACACGTTTATTTAACACACACACACGGAATACAGAGAATTAGGTCAGACAGTAAAGCACATTCACTTTTGCAGGTTTTGCAAGCAATTCCTGGAGTTGCATTAATGAGATACGAAGCAGAGAGTGGAAATCAATTACCAGCAACATGTACGGCATATGCTAAATCATGAACCTTATCCAGGACTCTACTCTATTTATTCATTTTAGGATTTTAGTAACCAAGTAAAGTATTAAACTTTGGCTTGTAATTCATCCGGCGGCAGTTGAGCTGCAAAAATGAACGAAACCTCATCATGTAAACTTACTTTTCACTCGATTTCCATTAAATTTGGAGTCTGATCAATATCTAGAGACCGTAATACTACACATGTCACCTTGGAACTGTAAAAAATAGGGTTAGTAACTGAAAAGCAACATATTGACAACCAACTAGGAATCATACCTGTGAGTTTTTCATTGGTAACAACACATTATCTCGCAAATAAATACAAAAAAACAAATAATAGTAATAATAATATCTAGCTTGTTTATTCATTGCACATTCTCGCCTGGAACTGTTAGAGATAATGAATCCGTAATATTCATGCATGTATGCTTGAAATGAAGTCATGTTCAAATCAATGGTGCAAATCACATATAATGATCATTTTCACTAAAATGTCTTATTAAAGTGTGTAAATCTTAGGGGACAACATTTTGTGATTTTGCAAGATTGCTTAGACACAGAAAAACAGTCTCAAAAGCATTTAAACCTTAACAATATTTATATGCCATTTAAATGTCCCATAAACAGAGAAACAAACTAAAATGAAATACTGGACGATTATGTGACAGTAATACTGTTAAACAAATGCTATTATTCAAAACTGTGTTACTTTCATTTATATTAAAAGGATCAGATAAATGTATAAT
Organism: Enteromius radiatus; assembly: GCA_032357445.1. Classification (NCBI taxonomy): domain Eukaryota; kingdom Metazoa; phylum Chordata; class Actinopteri; order Cypriniformes; family Cyprinidae; genus Enteromius; species Enteromius radiatus. The sequence goes on along the minus strand of JAUCMS010000127.1, from coordinate 7,122,372 downwards.
AAACAATAAAACCAGAAACAATCCTAATTTTTTGTTTAGTCAAAAAATAGTAACAAATACCAGCATTTCACCAAATATTTTAAATTAAATTAAATTATGCTATATACAATAAAACTATAAAAAAAGGGAAAACAATTCAAATATAAATACAAATATATGTATTGTGTATATGTGACCCTGGACCACAAAACCAATCATAAATGTACATTTTTCTAAATTGAGATTACAATATACAATATAGGGATTGGAAAACATTTAATTATCTGGAATCTGACACTGAAAAAAATCTAAATACTTCAAATTGTCCAAATGATGTTCTTAATGCATATTACTAATCAAAAGTTTTAGGTTAATATATTTACGATAGGAAATTGACATAATATCTTCATGCAACAAGATGTTTACTTAATATCCTAATGATTTTTGGCATAATAGAAAGACTGATCATTTTGACCCATACAATGTATTTTTGGCTATTGCTACAAATATACCCCAGCGACTTGTTTTGTGGTCACATATATTTTTATCTCAATGTGACATTTCAGAAAGATACACACACACCAGGGAACTGATGCCTGCTCTGTCAACGCAGGTCTGAAGAATGGCATGAAGTGTCCAGAGACGGCGTGCTAATCAGCCCGTGCAATGACAAACATCCCTCCCTGCACCATGCATCATCACCACATCATTGAGAAACGCTACACAATCATACAAGCCATCCACAAAAGCACAAATCGAAAAAGAGAGACGTGTAAAAACGAACTTCCTCTAACAGACCTGTTTTCAATTACAATGCACTATGAATGCAATATGATGTTGACCTCAAATCCACACGGAAAGATATTACAGCCACACCATTCATCATCTGGTAAAACTGGGAAATATGCAGCAACACATGATCCTATAAGGAATATGCATATGGGGAGTCAATGCCTGTGAGCAAGACCGAGCTATACGACCTCTATCAAACTTTACGCTGTAACTTGTGAGGTCATGTTAAGAACTGCAGGGGTAGGCAAATAGCATCTTTTTCTGCTTCCTTAATTTATACACTCCATCAGCCTCAAGGAAAAAGTAGGTTGCGCCCACCCATACAAAGCTCACTTCAGTAGCCTGGAAAGTAAGTTAAGATAAATTGTAAAAGAAAACAGTAGATGATAGTCTATTATTATTCTAAAGGACTGCGGCGGCAAGACATAATTCTCACACTGCTTGCTTCATCAGATCTGTACTGATATTCTTTCCTTTCAATGGTACATGCAGAGGCAAAAACCAGCACAACCTAGAACAAAACAAACAAACAAGGTTTGTGCATCATTCAGAATTGAATTGGGAATTTAAAAATCAGAATTAAACTTTGAAATTCTAATGCACTTCCTTAACTTGAAATTCATAATTTGAATGTAATAAAAAAATACAATTAAAATGCATTGCTTATTATATTGACATTTGCCAATATATAAACATTGTTCTTTTGACTCGAAAAGAAAAACGGCTCAAGATAAAATGTAATGCAATTTTACTAAGCCCTAAAGACAACCTGGTCTCATAAAAAAATATGTACCTCTGTGCACTTTTTGTGTAACACCATTTTAACAAGCTTTACTGCACGTTTCACCACAGTTTAAAAGAGAAATATCCACTGAGCGGTAAACTAAAACAGTTCAGTATGAAAACCCTGGCACCATTGATTACGCTGATATTGCGCTGGTTCAGAATTGAAGTTAATGCTCTATCATGTTGGAAATATGTCCTACACCAAATCCAACCCTTAACCTAACCGACAGTGTTAACAAATTCAAAACCAATGTAGTCAGGGCAGTCGTGGCCTAATGGATAGGGGGTTCGACTTGTAACCCAAACGTCACAGGTTCAAGTCCCAGGTCTGGCAGGGATTGTGGGTGGTGGGAGTGAATAACCAGTGCTCTCTCCACCTTCAATACCACGACTGAGGTGAGACCCTTGAGCAAGGCACCGATCTCCCTGGACGCAGCAGCAATGGCTGCCCACTGCTCCAGGTGTGTGTGGTTGATCACTTCTCACTGCCGTGTGTGTGTGTGTGTGTGTGTGTGCGCACTTGCATGGGTTAAACACAGAGCACAAATTCCTAGTATGGGAAACCATACCTGGCCACATGTCATGTTCTTTCCTTACCTTCCCTCCTAAAAACTCATTTGTTGATTCAACTGTGCCATTTTTTGATTCAAAAAATTAAGCTTTTGTAATTAATCTAAGCTCTGTAAATTTGTGAGAAAAGGATGCCTCTAGTGTTCATTTCTTTGGAAACTGCAGTGATATGTACTTATTGGTATTTTGTGTCTCACTAAAAAGTGCAGCCACGAGTGCACGTTTATGCCATGAGACCAGGTAGCCTAAAGACAGAGAGAATGATAAAAATGCTAGACAGGTAGAACATGCAAACCCTAA
>JAUCMS010000127.1:7086927-7110524 GCA_032357445.1 Enteromius radiatus | reverse complement strand
GACGAGATAAAACTTTATTTATCAAATGCAGAGACGGTCTCTGTAATCAAACGACGATAATCACTAGAAATTAGGTGATACTGTGGATGTATCAAAACAATCTTATGTTATGCATAACAGGTTGGCTAAAGTTAAGTAAATCAAACATCTTTATTTTTGAGTGTAGTATAGGAGGATGTGTTCCTATTAATTTATTTTTCAGTTAAATGTTTTACTTTGAGTTCAACAAGCATAAAATGTACAATTTTCATTAAAACTATATTGGATCAAATTGAGTTGACCCAACTCAATTAAATTTAATCGCATTAATTTATTTTTTATGAGTTGGGGCTACACATATTTATGGGATGGAAATCCTGCCTTCAATTAAATTGAGTTCATCCAATGAATCAATTTTTTGAGTGTATAACCTTCAAACATCTTTTTTTTTTCAAGCCATCAGCCATTTTTCAAGCCAACTTTACTTTTTTAGTTATAACAATTAATTGTGTGAATTTCTTTTCATTTCAATTAGGCTAATTACACTCATATCTGAAATCAGACATCTTGTTTACTACCTCAATTAAAATTCAAAAATTTTAAAAGGCATTCTCAATTCAATTCTGTATGCCGCACTAAACCCTAAAAACACTGCATGGTTGCATTGCCCATCTCTATAATATTCTGTCTCTAGATATGGCATAGTTCTATGGGAAATCTTACTTAGTTAATATCTTAAAACTGTAACATCAATTAATAACAAATATACTTGATTCCCAGTAGAAAACAAATGGGTTTGTTTGTGCATGTTATGACAAATTAGATCATATCAAATCTGCAATTAACTAGAATCATTAGCATTCATCCCACCAGCGCTCAAAACAACATTTAAATGGAAAACCAGATCAACTGGCTCCGTGAATCCAGAGAAACACTCATTTATCCCTGAACACAAGTGCTATAAATCTTAAATTGTTCAAAAGTAGGAGTATCCTGCTAATACACAATCAAATTCAATAAACCAGATGGCGAAGGAACCGACTGTGGACATGTTGGGCGGAAATCAAGTTTCTTCAGACAACAGAGTGAATGGCCGGGCAGAGGCGCTCAAGGCTGTGATCAATAGCAGCAGAATGTGAATATTGATTACGTGTGTGTTTTATGAGGAGCAGGGTTACAGGCCGTCGGGGGTTGGAGGTAATGAGAATAGAATGGAGCTCATGTGAAGGCAGTACGGGGTTACTGTAGCTAATTAATCCCCCGTGTGTTGTCTTTTGACTGCTCCATATGTGATACTTCCAGTTACTCCCTATCATCTGGGGAAATTCCATCAATTACGGGATTTGGGTGGGGAAGAAGCCCCCAGGGAGAGGGATTCTGGGTGAAGCATGCCAGAGGAGAACACATACGCACGCACAGATGCTCTACAGGAGTAATGGACTGGATTAAAGTAGGTGAACAGGGAACACCTGCCAAGAGGCAACTGGAATTTGAATCAGGTTAGAGAGGTTACAGGTGCTTTATGAAGTAAAACTCAATCTCACGCTCGGAGTTCAAGTAAAGGTTTGTGAGATCATGTGCACGGCCTACATGCAATAATCTAGACTTTTTTTTTTTTTTGGCAAACATTTTTAGATTTTTGCCAAAATGTCTGTTATGATTGTAGACAGCATAAAATTTAGCATCTAGAATGTGACATATTTCAAAGTGAAACTGAATATTTAGTGGGAAATAATGACTATCATGCAAAATCAGCTATACAAAAAACATTGCAACAGTATATAATTCAAATATTTGATAGATTTTTATTTATTAGATTTATTTTAAAACATTAACAGTGATACAGAAGATTTCAATGAAAAAAAAAATTATTTTAACTTTCTATTCAAAATATTATGCAGAAGAACAATTTCATCAATGAAAATAAGAAGAAATGTTACCAGCAAATAAGCATATTAGAAGGATTTCTGAAGGATCATGTGACAATGAAGTCTGGAGTAATGATGCTGGTAATTCAGTTTTACATCACAGGAATAAATTAATATTTATTATTTTTAATATTAATTATTTTTTTTGCTTGCATGTTATTTTACAATACTTGAACTTACATGTACTTTCAGTCGACCTACTTATCTCTTGACTAGTTGCTTATTAGCATGCATAATATATAATATTAGCTATTTATTAGTAGTAATTAAGCACATATTAATGCCAGCAAATTAGTAATTGATTAAGGGAAAAGTCAATGTTAATAGCGAATTAGTACATAGTATGTACAAAATAAAGTGCTATCGTTTTTTTTTGTTTTGTTTTGTTTTTTTTTTTTCTGAACTTTTCTGTTTTAATGAAATAAATGCAGCCTTGGTGAGCATCAGAGAATTCTTTAAAAAAATATATATTTTTATATGGGTCAAACCATTTCCAACTATTTTTCCTCACTCACACGATCACATCAGAATAAAATTAAAGTTATTTCATTTCATATTTCATTTCAAGTATTCATATTTTTGTACTAATGCAGCTTATATTTTTTATATTTCTTCCTATTAATGAATAAGACCACTTAAGACATTTTGAAAGTGCCATTTTTTAAGAAGAACAGTCTGGGTGAACAAAGCTCTGAGATAACGCGTAAGCTGCACAAACCAATTTTCATTCTTTCTTTTTTTCATCCTATTCTGTTCATTATAAAAGCAAATACTCTTGGGTATTTTGCAATATCTTCTTTTGTGCTCTGCTGAAGAAAGAAAAACAAAGGTTTGGAGGGACATGAAGCAGAGTAAATAATGACAAAATCTGAATTTTTAGGTCAACTATTCTTTTACCATATCCATATGCATTTGCAACACGTAATGTATGTTTTAAAGCCCATGTCTACTCTACATTTCTATTCTTGGTCACTAACACATGTGGAACGCCTTTTAACAGAAGGATTTTAATGGATTTACCCATAAATGCCTCATTCTAGACACAGGAATCAATGAGTGCTTTTCAAGCCTGTCTGCAACATGAGTATCTGGCCCTCAGGTACGACCTCTCAAGATTCCCACTCATTCACATTCACACAAATACACACACACACGCACTCCCATCTCAGCAGAGGTGCATTATAATGCTGCACATCTCTCAGGTAGAACAGAGGCCAATGGGTGACAGGAAAATCATTTAGTGATTCATTCCACCTCATTCTCTGTAGATTACATGGTGGAGGTAGCTCACATAAACGACCATGATAGGGGTGAAAACATCTGAAATGGGTAAGAAAAGCGAAACAGAAAATTCTACAGCTGGGTAGATGCTCGCAAAAGAGTTTATGCTCAACAGATATGTTGTACCTTTTAAACAAACCGATAAATAATACATGTAAACACTACTGGCATGTGTATTCATTCAGTACCATGGTACATACATGCATATATATATATATATATATATATTAAAAAACTTAAATCAACCATTTCAAATGCTACATGTGAATTCACAACACTAATGTACAGCATGAAAAATTGATATTTATTATGAGACTGACTGGAAATGACATTTAACAGTGTTTTTAAATGATTAGTGTTTTTAAAGATTAGATGACGGCAAAATAAAATATCAAATCGGCCAATATTGTTAAAAACAATAACTATATCAGCCTACAACCATTGATACATTGTGCATCCCATCTAAAAATTTAATGTAAGCATTAACAACTTGCAATGTTGAATGGACAGTTCACTCAAAATAGAAAACCCATTCCAAACCTCCATGCATTTCTTTATTATGTGGTTTAAAGACGAAGTTAATAAAAGGAAAACGCTTCAGTAGTTTTAGTTCAATCAACGGGTCTAAAACGATATTGTTGAAGACTTATTACTCATATAGTTGAATGCTTCTTCAAAATATCTTGGTGCTCTTCACAAGAAAAAACAAAAGTAAATGACGACAGAATTTAATTTTTTTCAGTTTCTAATTTAAGCATTTTGTTTTGAACCAGTCAAAAAAGTTATTAAAACAGAAGATTTATGTTTTTCCAGCACAGCGATCGTAATATTGATAATATATACAACGATGTAGAAAATCTATAAGGATTTCATACAGCAGAGTGAGAGAAAATATGTAACCACTTTTCCATTTGGCTTGAGAAAGGCCGGCAAAGCCTGTGCCATTGCTCATTGTCACCTCGGCAAACCCATTTCCCATAACCCTGAAGGAAACTGCGCCATGACATTTTTTACACAGCATATATGTCACATCGCACACGGACACACGAACATTTACTGTGAAGTGCCTTTCCGTGTTCTCCTTCTCCGCGTCTCCACCCCTCTTTGTCCCTGTGCTTGTCTGTAGCTTTGCCGATTAGGATTCAGTGCTCAAACTGCTCTTCCAAGCAGTGGCAGAAACGGGATTCTCAGGCTTTACACTGCAGGTTACAGATGGCTAGAGAGGGAAAAGACGCCTTTATCCTTCGTTATCGGCGGGAAAGCTCCTAGAGTGTAAAATTGAATTTTGATGAGATCATATGCCTTGCCAGAGCCGAGGGGGGACATTAGGGAAGAGTTTGGGAAGTGGATGAGGGCTTAAAGGAGAATACTGAAGCAGGTACTGTATATCTGCAGCGGAGCAGCCCCCTGCGCCAGAGACTGAAGATAACAGCCTTAAAAACAGCTTCCAGGCACTCTGGGAAGGCAGTTCATTCGTGTGCTGATGTGGGGAGAACTGTTAGTCAAGATCAGCAGGCGACTCTCGCCTCAGGCGTGTTTGGGCGGATGTGCCGTGATGAATGACAGAACGTATGGCTATTTGTCTCCGTGCACAAAATCTCATTTACCATTAACACTGTGTTTACCGGAGCCTGGATGCCGGTGACAAAGGTCACACAATGAATTAAAACTGGGAATCTCATGAGCAGGTTATGGGTCTAATAATCTATTTGGAGTGTGAAAATACAGTTTGGATTTAAGGTGTGGTCATTCACATCAGACAAATAAACATTTAGGTAGCCACACAACTTCATCAATAAGGCTCTTCATACTAAAATGACCAAATCATTTAATATTCACTTTCTAAACCAAAACAAGCGATATAGGGAACACACACCAAAGTAGCTTTCTTTTTAAAGAGACACCTGAGCTTTTTTGTCTCTGAACTTTATTTGTGAAAAACCTAATAGCAAATTTAATCCTAAATTTATTCTCAAGGGAAGTTCAGCAAAAGTACTGTTTTTTTTTTTTTTCTAAGCTTGACAATGCAATATGACCTATAAGTAAACAGACGCAGCACAAATCACAATACAGTTACAATACAGACTAACTGAATAAAAGCAAATCAAAATTTGCCCAAGTATCTTGTACATTCACTACCATTCAAAAGTTTACGGTTAGTAAGATTTTTCTTGTAATTTATACTTTTGTTCAGCATTAATTTGATCATAAGTGACGGTAAAGACATTTATATACAAAATATTTCCATTGCAGATACATGCTGTTAGTTTTATCAATCAAATAATGCTAAAAATATATATATATATGGTTTTCACAAAAATATTCAAAATGTTTTATCATTTTAATATTGATAAGAAACTTAAATATCAAACAGCATATTAGATTGATATCTAAAGGGACACTGAAGACTGAAGAAATGGATACTGAAAATTCAGATTTGCCATCAAAGGAATAAATTACATTTTAAAATTGTATATATATATATATATATAAACAGAAAACAATTATTGTGAACTGTAATTACTTCACAATCTTACTGTTTTACCACATTTTTAATCAAATAAATGCAGCCTTTAAAAAAATCAAAATCTTACTTTTAAATGGCAGTGTTCACATACCCCAGGTTGGAAATCACAAGCTAACAGAATAATTGTATTCTTTTTTGCACACAGAGCTTTATTAAGATTCTAATAAAATATGTTTCAGAACAAGTACTTACAAAATATGAATGTACAAACTTTCAGAAATGATATTATGGTGTTGCCAGTACAATGCAATGTGCTTGTTAAGGTTTTCTAAATGCGGTTGTTTGTTTCAGCAAACACCACTAATATTAATGATCTGTATTCCACTACAAGACTCCATTATCTTTGTGTATGACACCCCAGACCAGTACAGCAAGTAAACCCAACCATAGTCCATACAAACTATATGTAAATTCTACATGGATTTGGATTCTCTACAGATCAGTTTATCCAGAGTCTATAGTTCATGCCATCTTAAGGGTATTGTAATGTGTCGATTATGGACATACAGATGGCATGTGATAATCAGATTAATCCTGTAAAAACATGCATGGCTTGTCAAGTCCATTATGTGACTCCAGTCTCCATTATGTCCACAGGATGACTTAAATCAGTGGCTTATAGCAGCACAGTGAGACTCTTGTAGGTTGCATCCAAGATCTAAGCATTAGTGTAGTTTAATTAAAAGACATAGATGAAGACCTACAGACACAAGACTCTGCTCATGCTCAGCTTCAACCTTCCAACTGGGCCTGACCACCTGTCCCCTCCCACCCGTCCCTCTGTGAGGAAGAAGAGGGGACTGACAGATGGTGCTTCAGGGCCTCAGAGAGTCAGAAGCTGGTTTTTCCACTCTCCACCCTCCGTCACATTCAACGGCTCATCAGTGCCACCTGCCCTGACCAACATAAACACGTTCCCTGCATTGACAATGTTCATGGAGAGTCCAACAGGCCAGGATGAAAGGTCTACTGCACTTCAAAATTCAAGACAAAATTGCCCCTACATGAGGTTTTTGTCTTATTCAATCAAATTGTAGAGTTAAGCAAGAGTGTGATGGTTCCTCAGACTGATTGCAATAGCAAATACAATACTGATTTTATAAAGCAGTTCAGTAAACAAGTAGTTAATATTGTTAATTAGATAAACACCACACAGAATATGATGAATATGGAAAGCTTAAGGACAGGAGTCATTCGCTTTATATGCAAAAATCCAACAAAACGTATAGCATCAATAATACACTACACAATATCACTGGCTCTCATATTGTTTCATGGGGTGAACGACTTCAACTGTATAGCCAAAAATGTGGACTATATTTCCTGAACTATGCTATACGATGCTATATTATTAGAGCCCGAACGATTTATCGGCAGGCCGGTATTATCGGCCGATATTAGACATTTTCCAAACTATCGGTATCAGCATTTATAATGGCCGATATATGAATAGATCAAAAATCAAATAAAAACGGACGAAACACACTTCAACTATGTCATGAGTGTTGGTGTTGTATAGTTTGTCCACCAGAGGGCCTCTACACGGTCCCTGTTGGCAACACTCGTGTATAACGCGCCACACATCCTGTAACCTGCTGATCCAGCCAGAGTTGAGCAGAGAGAGCCAGTTATCCACGAGTGACATCATCGCTGAAGTGTGTTCATGGTGAGTTGGTCACGAGACATACATTGCTTGAATAACAATTCAAAGAACATCTCTATCAGTTCAGTAAGCATGACAAAATTCGTGAGCATCATGTCCAGTTTTGCTGCTGTTAAATAAGCCGAGAGTGAAGCGGAATTAGCTAGTAATTAAAACTCAGGAAGGAAATCTGAAATTTAAAAAAATAAATAAAAAATATCAGCTGATATATCGGAATATTAAAACCAACAAATATTTGTATCGGTATCAGCCTTTATCGGTCGGGCTCTATATATTATACACCAAACTTTAGTATAATAAACAATCTCCTAGTACATTATACAAAAATTCACTACAATATCATACAGACCATTGCACTACTATCCAATACTCTGACCATAACACAGTGGCCTGTGCTGTCATCATCAGTCAGAAACCTTATGTCTCCTCTCAGAACTCTGCCAGCAGAGAGTAAGACCTTCCTCTACGGATGAGCAGTTCCTCGCAGGAGTTATTGAGATGAATTGTCAAAGAGGTGTAGAAAGAGAGAGCCAAGCAAGCACACAGTTCTTCTCATCTCCAGTGGAGAAATTCTGGCGGGGGGAAGGGGAGGAAAACCTGATTACTGTGATAATGGCTGGCTGTAAATAAAGAGGCTGTGACAGTCACTTTTCAATGAGCTCTCCTGCCTTACTGATATTATGTTCAATTAGACTCAGATATTTCTAGAATGGGCCAGTGGCAAACGATCAATCAATGCTGTCAGCGGTCTCTCTCACTCTCTTTGCATTTCTGGGAAGGAAGCCAACATTACTAATAAATAAAGGTGCATAGACATATACTGTTCAAAATGGCAATTAGTGTCTTTAATGGAGTTTTAGCACTTCAGTTAAATCTGTAACAGCCAGGACATTACTGCCAATACATTTAAATGAATACAAAACATTGAGGATAGAGATATCGCTTGTTAGATATTTATATACAACACCATGCAAAAGTGACATTTATTCCAGGAGAAAACAAAAAGGTGCTTGAATATTTATGCTGAATCAAAAAAAAAACTTAAAAACTTAGAAGGCTCTTTCTATAGGTATATTCAATTGCTCATAATTTCTCAACAGGTTTTGCAAATACAGCCAATGACAGAGGTTTTAAAAGACCCATGAGAAGACACTGAAAACGTGGAGAAGAGAAAACTTATTATATTAATATTTTTTTGTTTTACTTTTGCCAAAGTTAACATGTTAATTAAACATTACATATTTTCTCTCAATTATTATTAATTTTAAAATTAACAAATTATTTTAATTATTAAAATAATATTATCAAACTAAATACATTTAATACATTTTAACATGTCAGATATTTCTTTCAAACACACTTTTTTGCATTTTTGTTTTTGCCTTTTTGTTTAAATTAGGACACTTCTATTAATTTTTCTTTTTTACACAATTTTATTCTAATTAAGCCAGTATTGTTAATATTTTGCTTTCGTTTTTGTGAATTTTGTGGGGGAAAAAAAGAAAAAAGTTTTCTTTGTAATATTAAATCTTAATATTTACTTTATTATTTTTTATAGTAATATTCAATACAACTAACAATTTCAATACTATTCATATTTAATAAAAATAGCTCACTGCAAAATGAGCCTGTATAAATAAAAATAGTAAAACGTGGCCATTTATTGGATGAGAGATCATCATATTTGGGGTCATATGGCTTAAAAATGTTTAAAGCATGCCATCATTCTCTCTTTACTGTCAAAAAGATTTCAAAGAGTATCGATATCAAAGGCTGTGGCCTTAATAAGTCAAACCACACATGCACTTTAACACTTCAACACTTCACACCATATGACAAAGTGATGAAGATCAAAACAAACAGTCTCTCAGCTCAAACGCAAGCAGGCTTCTCATCCTAATAAGAGCAATCTGATGTCCAAGATGTCACAGCCAAACAGTTTGATTTACAATTAGCGTCACTCTCCCATTCTCAATAGCACAAGAAATCTCTCCAGACGTGTTTCAGAAACAGTTTCTCTTGACAGGGAATCAAAAGCAACTGCTGATCTGTGTCAAAGCTTTTGCCCTGATCTAGAACCTCCCACTGCAAAGAGATTGCAATTGAAATACAATTAAAAATGCATTTATTCATCATTTTTTCACATGTTAACATCTCACAACATGTATAAACAGCACTTTAGTCCTTTTAATAAGATGTGAGGTATTAAACTGTGTCTTCAGGCAAAATACTGAAGGAAAGATAATAGCAATTTCCACTGTGTGTGGTCTCAATAAACACAACCTTTGCTCTAATGTACACTACTGACACAGTAGCCATGTGTGCCTCAAAAAACGACAGATTCACATTATTGAAAAATCATCAATTTTCTATGCAAACATTAACAAACCACCATGGTTTTTCACATTCACCTTTTGAAAGAGTCAGGTTATGAATTAACAGGGCAGAAATGGTTAAAAGAATAAAACTTTCTTCTGAGAACTGGCTGTTTGTGTTAACTAACCATGACTTAAGAAAAGAGCTCAGGTTCTTCAGCGGTCAGCAAGTCGGTAACTTTCAGCGGTTGATAAAACAAGCACAGAAGCAAAAGATGAACCTGAGATTTTAAAAACCCTGAGATAAACACATATAAATACATGAAATCATGATCTGTTATTTAGCTAGGCTAATGTAAAAAGCAAGGGCAAAGGCATTGGGGTCTTAAAAAAATACATGTTATTTTGCACAAGTATGTTTTAAAATTTTCAAATACATTCAGTAAGCACAGAAGAAAGATTCAAAGATAGCAAAAAGAATGCAGTATATATGGTACATCTCCAAAAAAGTAGACTATATTGTCATTACTTATCAAATCATTATTGATTTACATACCACAAGTATATCACAAAAACATGATTGCACTCTAAAAATACAGCACACTTTACTTTACCATCAACTTCACTCAAAACAAGCTTCTTACTATAGACATTTGCTAAATTGAATTAAAATATTTAAACATTGAGGTTGAAATCACAGCTCACCAAAACAAATTTCAATTCTGTCCTCATTTACTCACTCACGTCCATTGTACTATGAGAGTCAATGACTACTGTCAAATGTTAGACATATCTTCAAAATATCTTCTTCCAAACTCATACAAGTTTGGAAGAACCTGAAGGAGAGCAAATGATGATGAGTGATATTTCAATTTCGCAAAAAAAAAACAGAGTGGGATGGAAACACGACCAAATAGCTGTCCATTAAGAAACCCTCTACCACTGATGGTGGCAGAAAACATAACACACTTCAGTTTCTCCTGAAACCAACCAAAGCAATGCAACATTTGGAGACGCTTCTCAATATAAACCACTATGCTTTTTTTTCAATTATACCCTTTCCATTAACGTATTATTAAGCCTCTTCATTGATTCACCCTTCCTGCTGTCAATGAACAGAGAACATGGGTTCACAGGCTCTTTGTCATTACCAGGCCCTAATCTAAAATTCATAGCTTCAGACTGAAAAAAAAAAATGATGTAAGCGTCACATCAATGAACAATTCCACAATGAAGTGCGTTACCTGCATCTCTCCCAGGAAATGTCATTTGACAAACACACGTAATCAAAAAATCAGGCCGAATAGTGGGAGAAAATCCAATTAACCAAAGCAGGAGCAGCTCTCTCAGGAAAATCTATATAGCATGAGGTAATTGGGAAACATCTAGCGTCAGATCCAGGGAGACCCCTGTTATTCCACAAACAATACTAGCAGACGGATAGACTTACTCAAAACCACTAGTTCGGTTGGCAGAGACTATTGTGCAATACAAAATACAGTGCCGCGTACACACTAAACAAATTACTGATTCATATCATCCTTTTGATAACTTGAATAGCTTTTATACCAACAATCTTCTTTATGTCACGGCATGTGTTCGAAGGCGTAGTGTCCTAACAAGAGTTCATCACGCTGGAAAATTGCAAAACAGCAGCTGTGCTTTTTGCTACTTTAATTAATTCATGTTCTGCTGAAATCCCAGGTGATCAATTTCGCATATGTAATTGACTCAAACCGATGGAAAAAAGCCAATCCACCAAGAATTTTAGCAAAATGAGTCTGTATATTTTTTAATAGTCCTCCAAGACTCTCCTTTAAGTTTGGGCGAGAGACCAAAATGCCCCTGAAGGATCCAGCTGGGCATCCAGGAAGCCCGAGCCTCCTCTTCACGCTAGGATTTGCACCAAGCAAAACATGTCATACTTGGACAGGCAAGCAAATGGGTATCCGTTTACATGTAAAATCAGATTCCCAAAGACGGAAGTGAAACCTTGGGCCTTGAGGAATCTCTAAGCCAATTATTTCGGCTCTTGAGAGCAGAATGCGCCTGAAACTGGATCGGATGCACAGAACGCCTAGGTTTGTGATGCCTGCCCTGAAGTTATTTTGCATTACTAGTTGTTTATTTGATTATAAAACTTGCATGAGTGGTAATCTGCACTGAGAGGCTTAGGATTTGCTTTCAAACGTTAACACCAAGACTCTGGCATAATTTTTCCTCATGCTTCACTGCCATACAGTCTAAAATTATCCGCAAGCTTTGTGGTCAGCACATGCATTTGCAAGCAGTCATAAAGTAGACACACAAATCTCAGCACAAGTCAATTAAGCGGCCATTGCACCTGGTGCTGTGCTATTGGGCCATATGCCAAGGGACGTGCGCGGCCTCAGCTGACCATAAATCACTGGATAATGCACAGCATGGCCAAGGTGAAAGTGTTCCAAGTTTCTACTTTAGCATGAAAGCATAACTCTAAAAATATTGAAAAGTTGCAAACGGCGATTGAAGAAGCAAATCCAGATACAATACTGTTTGGAAAATGAAACATTTAAAAGCAATTTAGGAGTGTTGAGGAAAAGACCAAGCAGCAAATGTTAGCAAGCGCTGTAGTTTTACCTAAGATATGATGCCATCCAACATCTCAAATCAAAGCACTAACCTTTTTCTGATCTTCCAGGCCATGAATCACCTGCTTCCGCTTTGTGGGCTGAGATGTAGACGCCTCGGCTCCCTTCTCAGACATCTTCCGAAAACACTCCTTGAAGTATCCACTGCACTTCTTCAAATAAAAATCCAGCGCTCTCCGACCGGTTCCAGTATTCCCAAATCCGAAGTCCCTATGCAACCAAGCTAATTCCCTTAATGTCCATTCATTCGTGCGATTCATTGGGTCTGGGGTAGGACAGACGTGTGATCACATGGTGCATCCCTTCAGATGAAGCCCAGCACGGCTGCTCTGTGACAGGCATCGAGAAGGGGGGAAGGGCCCCTGTGACCAGCGACCCCAACTTCATAATTACACATTTCTGTATTCACAAAGTCATTTTCATGATGATCTGAAAACTCGCGAATGACACAGCGGCATGTTCTTGCAGCTTTACATCACAGTCAGGCCTTCTAAAATTCTCAGAAAGCGCAAATCCAAAGATGGTACCAGGATTGGTCTTCTTTACTTAAACAGGTGCATGTGGGTCAGAAGGAAACAAAACAAAGCAAATTTAATTCCATTTTAATAAAAAAAAAAAAAAAAAAGACAAAGTGTGGGCTAAATAACTTTCACTTTAAAAGTAACTTGAGCAATATGCATTATTGTCATGAAAATGCAATATATTTACAATTTCAATGAGTAAGACTGAGATGCTGCTAAACAGGCCTGATATATTGATAGTTATTTATTATAGTTGTTATAATATAATATTACAATCATCATTAAACATCCAATTAAATTGCATGCATTGATATGCATTTCTTATAGTTGTTATGCTATATCACAATCATCAAACTTTTCTCTCTAAAATACAAATCCTGCAGCTGGCATAATTGTGCAAGTTTTGATTTCGATCAAAAAAATTAGCTCATAAGTAAGCGACGACAAACAAACAAATAACAATCTTAAGGTTTGTTTTAAAATACTTTGAAACATTATTCCGACTTTAGCCATTGTATATTTATGAACATGAATAGAAACTCTCAATTTAAGTAATCATATCTCTGCCAAGCAGCCCCTCCTTCATAACACTCGCATTGTAGTCGAAATCATTTGGCTCTCACGTGATTCAATATAAAATTATAACACTGGACAACAATTCAGACCGCGACGCTTAGAGATAAGGTGTGATAAAAGCATATTTAACTCCGAACCGCTTATTTAGTGACGATAGATAGAAAATAAAAGAGACAACTCACCCAAACAAGAGCGCAGAGAGTCCGCTGAGGGATGCGGAGCGGAGCAGCACTGAGTGCACGCGGGACCGGCGCTACAGTGGCTTCAATCCATCACATTACGTCATTCCGCGCACACTGCTCTTTTCTAGGCGCTTCATACCGGCGACCGTCTCCATGGAAACGTCCACGGCGAATACGCAGACTGGCACCTAGCGGCAGAAAACGGAAGTGTCGTTAGCGATAATATGATATATAAACAACGTACTGCGCTCTGCTGAAATAACAACACGATTGGGATAGATTCGTTTAATATTTAATAGTTATATCTCATACAGTTCAGTACGAGAAAAGATGGGGGGAGGGACTAACTCACGTGATGCATCAGAAATCAATCTAATATGCTAAATTAGAATATAAATAAGCACCAAATCTGCATATTAGAATGATTCCTGTGACACTGAAGACGGGTGAAAATTCAGCTTAAAATAAATAACATTTTAAAATATATTTACATAGAAAAAAGATAATTTTAGATTGTAATGATAGCCTGCTTAATACAATTGTACTGTATTTTTAACAAAAAAAAAAAAACTTGTCGAGCATGAGAGGAACCTTCAAAAGCATTTTACAATTTAATTTTAGCGTTTTAAAACGCTATCATTTACAACATTTTGTATATAGAATACATATAATAAACATTTTTCCTCATTTGAGTACATTTGTCTTCTGAAAAAAGAAGGAAGTCGATAAAGTGCCGTTTTTACTATGATGTGCCTAGGAGGAGGACCACGTACCAGCCTGGTTCACTGAGTTTTTACCCCCGTGACCTGCTGTGGTAGTATCAGCGGAAGTCTGACTCCGCCTCCAGTCTGGGTTCCTCCAGCTGTGATTGGCGGAGAGACGAGAGGAGGCGGTGTGTAGCGCGCTGTGTCCACTATCTAGGCGGGACAAATGGTCACACTGATCAAATAAACTTTTTTTACTCCCTACGAAACTGCCACATACAACTTCTCCTCAGCTATGCACCAAAAGCTGTTTGTTTTCTCTTTTTTTAATTCATTTCGGTTACTTTAATACGACTTTTAATTATTAAAAGTTAATTTACAGAAGTGTTGGATCCCGTGTACGTGTAACATTAATACTTAACGTTACCTGTACAGTATTCCTAAGGATTTATGGACGCGACTGATGTCGAGTAGTATGTAAAAGTGGTACATTTCTCTTTTAGGGTGAGTAAATTTTATATTTTATCATGTTTTGTAGTTTTGCTCTATGCTGACCGGGGAAAAGAGTAGTTAATGTTATGTGGCTGGCTGTAAGCTTTAGGGCTAACGTTAACTGGTTTCAGGCTCGTTTTGGCTTAACATATCCACTTTACTTAATAAAATTAATCGACAGATCATATTTGCCTGTATAATATAATACGTACCTTCATTTCATTAAATATCATACATTTAGGACACCCGCCAGACTTGCGGCTCTAGGTAGCTTTGAACCCGCGCTAACCAAGTTAACTCTAACACCGCTAATAGTTTTGTAGTGTTATCAGCCAACATGACTACAATCTTGATATAAGTTCGTACGTATATTTATACAATTAGTTCCTGAGCTTTTAGTGTGTACTTTATACTGAATACACATATACACCACGTAAGGAACTAGGTTGTTAGCTACTTCTGTTGGAACTCTGGTTATTTTTAAAAACTGCTTAGTTTACATATATTCTTTGAGTTATTCAAGTCGCACGACCATCGGGCAACTAAACGAATTATTTAAAGTTAGTAACTTCCGCATTAAATCTTTTGCAATCGGTGAGATTCCGCGCCAAGATTTCAAAAAGTGTGGAGGCGCGCGGGATGAGGTGAAGTCCCGCCTCCTAGCGCGGCATTTATTGGCTGCTGACAGTTGGGGGCGTGTTTTCATACGAGTTCCCCGCAGCCATTCGATGGAACGATTGTCAGTTATTGCTAAGCGCAAAAAATCAACACTGTAATTTGAAATCATAATAAGTTACTTCTTTAATTTGTGCACATTGTTTGATATCTGTTAAGTTTTAAAATCAGTTTTAGCTGTGTGAGAAATCGTTAAACCAGGACTGATTTTAACAATGTTGTCTCCAAGAATGTATAATGCTGTAAAAAAACGGTAGGACTGCTTCATTAAATCTAAATAATAATAAGTAAACGTTGATTATTTTAACGTTGCCTTGTGTGTTCTTTTCTTTAGGTGGAAAATGGCTAGCACATTATCAGAAGGTCAAAAGCTAAACATAAAACCTTTAAGAAGTCCATTCAAGGAAAGATCAGAAAATGACAAGGTCAGTTATAAATATTTTGGCATCAAAAACTTAAAAAAGTGATTTGAAGAATCTAAATAACTTGTCATACTCTAAAGCAAACATGCCCAAACAAGGGCCTCCAGGACAAAGTTGGTCTGTGTTGACTTTTGATTTGAATTGTTATATCATATCACAAGAGAAGGGAAAAATAGAAAGAAAAATAAACCATTGAAGCATATCTTCATTTAAAAAATTTTTAATGTAAAGTTAAAGTATTATAATATCTTAATATAATATAGTTGAAAGTGATAATTACTTTGTCCCCCCAGCCATCAGTCAAGTTTTGTTTTTGGCCCTTTGTTGTAAAGAAGGCTTGTTGTAGAAGACTTAATGTGTTTTCTTTAAAATAGGGTCATGTTTTTGTGGAGCCACTAACACCACTAAAAAACTCAAGTAAGGCTTCAGAAGCTGCGTTACTGGAGAGCCATAAAAAAATGGGGCCCCTGACAACACCCACTAAGGGCCTTGAGGCACCGTCAAGCGATCCCTGGACACCTACCTCCAACCTGAAGATGCTCATCAGTGCAGCCAGTCCTGAGATTCGCAATCGTGAGAAAGAACGAGCCGTAGACAGCGGCGAATCGGAAAACTCACAGGTATCAATAAATACAGTGCATTTCATGCATCTCACACTATTTGTTGATTTACTGTCTGTATTGCAAACAAATATATCATTTTGATATATGTTTTCCATTGTCGTGCCACACAGGAGCCTGAACAAGGGGAAGAAGTAGAAAAGCTTCAGATAAGCCGTAAAGACAAAAGCCTAGGCTTGCTGTGTTACAAATTTCTTGCAAGGTACCCAAACTACCCCAATCCTGCTATAAACAACGATATCAGCCTCGACGACGTGGCAACAGAACTAAGTAAGTTGTTTAATGATCAAACAAAACTACTTATTTCAGTCACGAAATCATGTGTTTCATCAATCCTGATTGCCTCCATTCTCACTGAACTCTCAGATGTGGAGCGACGTCGCATTTACGACATCATGAACGTCCTGGAGAGCCTAAACATGGTCAGCCGGCTGGCTAAGAACCGCTACACGTGGCATGGCCGAGTGAAACTTATACAGACACTTGGCATGCTGAAACGGGCCGGCAAAGAGAACCGCTACGACCAACTGATGCAGCAGATACGTCAAAGGAGCTTAGAGCGAGAAGAGAGAGAGATTGACTTGGATGGAGAGGAGAAGGAGAATGAAGAAATGTCCGGTTTTGATATGGATGGAGACTCTAGTCAAGCAGAGCTTTCAGGAGCGGATCCTAAAGCAGGTAACTGACCATCTGCTTAAGGCAGTACTGTATTATTTTATGTAAGCATGCAATATGGACATTAGGTTTCATTTATTATTAAATGTGTGGATCATTTCATATTTGTACAACAGAAGAAATTCTCATGAAAATTATTCACTACATGTGCATGCACATAAACTTGTTCGTAATTTCATTTTAATGTTAATGGATTTATTTTTTTGTAAAATAAACTGGGTCAAATCTGGGGGGAAATATGCTTGAAAGAAAAAAAAACATGTTTTTTTTTTATGTTGCTTGCATTATTAGTGCTATTGCATTAAATCACTTTGCAATATAACTGCAGCGAATGTCAGATGTATTAAAATGTATTTTTATACAGAGAAACCTTGCAGCTCTTTTATAATACAACTATATTATATACTATGATGAAATATTAATGCATTAAATTGAACCTTAACAGCAGTGTAAGGCTGTTCAGAGTATGTGATTTTTGCACGTGTGATTTCTTTTTTTTTTCCTGTGTTATTTTTTTTACTCATTTTTGTTAATTTTAGAATAAATGTTTATTTTTAAGTGATGATTTGTTCAGGAAATATTTGTATGCAAATTTAACTGAGACCCATTCTTTTTATCTGCAGTTTCTTCAAACAGTCGCAAAGACAAATCTCTGAGAGTGATGAGTCAAAAGTTCGTCATGTTGTTCCTGGTGTCCAGTCCTCCTGTGGTCAGTCTCGAAATAGCTGCCAAGATCCTCATCGGTGAAGATCACATTGTGGATCAGGACAAAAACAAGTTCAAAAGTGAGTGCTGTTCTCATCGTGCATTTAAAAATCACTTTATATGATTGTAATAGCACATTTGTTATCCTTTTAGACAGATACAAATCTAGCAAAAGGTGCATTATCAAGTGTACTCAGCCAGTAAAGCCTGCTTTGAAGAAACAGGCTCTTCTGCATTTTAACTGTTCTGCTCAGTGAATATGGAATTAACTAAATTAACTCTTTTTTTTTTTTTGGTTGGCAGCTAAGATCCGCAGACTTTATGACATTGCAAATGTTTTAAGCAGCCTAGAGCTGATAAAGAAAGTACATGTGACTGAGGACAGAGGAAGAAAGCCTGCTTTCAAGTGGACCGGGCCAGAAGACTTACCATCTCCAAAGAGTAAGTGTAGCATATTTCACCAGAAATTGTTCAGAATCCTATTTGTAGTTTATGTTTTAAGCTGTCTGTATATGTATATATCATGTTTATAATGTGTTGTTATTCTTTATGTTTGTTTTGTAGATATGGGGACATCTTCAGCAGCATCACGGCCTCTGGAGACTCGTTCCTCGGTTGACAACTGTGCTAAAAATCTCTTTTCCTCACCTGGAACAAAGCGAGGTTTTACTCGACATCATTCCTTAGTCAAGCTGGTCAAGAGCATACAAGATGACCGCAGAAAAATCAACTCTGCTCCTTCTAGTCCGATTAAAATGACAGGTGATCATGACATGCTTTTTCATTATAAGAAAGCAACTTGTTTTCTGTGGGGATTTTCTACTTTAAGGTCAGTCGTTATTTATTGGACCAGCCTCTCTGCTGCCTTCCAGCTTGAGATTGCCTTTTTGAAGTCTGACCACACAAACAAAATTATTTTTGGGGCACTTTATGATGCTGTTTTTACTGTGTGTATGATAAAAAAAGTGCTTTAAAATAATGTAGCACTGGGAGATTTCTTTAAACTTTTGAACAGATGTATATCAACCTTTTTTTAACATCTCTAGACTTTTACTTCACCTGAAAACTAATGTCCCATTTCGTTTTATAGGTGATTCTGCAAACGGTGAGTTCTACACAAACAAAATGGCTCATCTGGCTGCTATCTGCAAAAAGCAACTAGATGAACAATCAGCGTGAGTAAACTTTCTGTGTTACGTAGAATACAAACAAACAATCAAACTACCCACTTCAGACATAACACCTATGATCTGTCTTCCAGGAGCCGTCATGTTCAGCGTAAGAATGAGGTGATAAACACTCTGAATGGAGGCACTTCACAAGTATCTGAACTATCTGAATCCACGTCTGCTAGCAATCATCAGTCTCACGGGCTTTTGGGAATGCAGATCCCAGTTCTTACCGCAGGGGCGATCCCTTACATTTCTACCAAGTGCTCCCCGATCATCCCGGTTCTGATACCCCAGCACCAGGCAGGCGGGTCGTATGCTGTTTACATGCACCCCACTTCTCTTAGACCGCAGCCCACAAGCTTAGCAGTCCGTTCAATGACATTTGAGAGCCCAGGAAGTGCAAACACAAAGACATCACCGGCTCCCACAGCTAGCAGTAACCAAACCAACCAAACTTCATTACACAGTAAAGAGCAGACAAGTCCCTCAACCCTTAAACGAGCATGTGGAGAAAAGACCTTAGCAGGAAGTCCATCCAAGCTGCAGCGGATAGAGCCAAAGGTGAGGTTATAGGAGATCATGTTAGAAAGAAAAGAAAAAAAATCTAAACCAATTTTTTATTTATTGTTATATTTAATGACATTAACAATACATGCAAATTTGTGTTATAGTTGATAGCTTTTTTTGTTGTGGTTGTTGTTGTTGTTTTACATTTAAATTAAATTAATTATTAAATGATTAAATGTGCAAATAAATAAAACATGCATCCAACTAAAGGGTACTTTTGTATAACAACTATTTTACATTTTAAATTTTTTTAATTGTCCAAACAATACAATAATTTCCATAAATAAGTGTATTTTTTGTTTGTTTGTTTTTTTCCAACAAAAAAAAATTTCTTCAAGAAATAAATTAAATAATGGCCCCACATATTTCACATGCTTAAAAAAGTGAAGGTTAAATATATTAAGAAAAAAACAGTAATTGGAGACATTTAAATTAAAAACAGAAAAGTAAATTATGTTTGAATTGGCATTTTAAGTCAGAATTGTCTTCAATTAACTGCCTTTTAGCGTTTATAGTACATGGAGTAACAGTTTTCACCTTCTTGTGTTCTTCCTTTTTAAGAGTGATTCACCAAACCTTTGTGAGATTCTGCAAGCTCGTCTAAAGGCCCATAGAGGGACTTTTGCCTCCAACCGGCCTTCCCCAAGAGCCCTGCACCTGGAGTTCTCCAAACCCTCTGAGAACCAGCCTCCCTCACTAATCACGGGCACAGCGCCTCTGGAGCACAGCGTGGAGACCTTCCTGGAGAAGGAGGAGAAGGTTCAGACCTCAGACAGTGAGGCCGGACTTACGCCTGTCAGACAACCACAATCACAGGCCCAAAAGCTCAGTGTTCAGGACACGGTGCTGCCATCTGCACCCATACATACTGAGGTAGAAATACTATTTACACTTCATGTGTGCAGGAGTACTACACGTGTGCACCTCTGACCCTCAATCTTCTTCATGTTGGAGTGATCCGAATTGTTTTTAGGTGTTTTGTTTTAGAGTTGACTCTAATTTCTCTTTTTTGCATCAGACTTTGATCCCCGCAGGTTATTTGTCCATCGTGAATTTCAGAGATTCACAATGCTCTACTGGAGAAGTCTCCAAAGCCTCTACACCAACATACAACGTCTATCACACCCCAACCGCAGGTATGCCAAAAATGTGTATATTAACTATAGGATTGGGGGGGGGGTACTCCTTCATATACTGGTTTTGGGAGTCCCAAACAACAGGTTGACATGCATACAAGGTCAAAAAATACCTTTCATTGTCTTATAATATGCAAAATACGGCAATCCATAAGCGCTATTCGTGTGTTAATGATGAAATGCAGTTAAACAGGCACATAACAAATCGAACAATCACTGACGTATCTGTTCTTACCAGGTTCCAGACATCCACTTCCTCAAGAGATCACCCCCACCCGGCTCCCTCTGCACCGGATACCGTCCGTCTCCCCCTTCCCTTCTCAAGGGCATCGCATCCACAGCCCCAGTCCTGCCATTCTCAACTTTACCCTGCAGAACCTGGGCCTTATCCCTGGCTCCAGCACACCAAACTCCACTCCTGAGCAGGCCACCACACTTCCTTCTCCGCACCCGGGGCTCCCTCCACAGGGTATGATCTTCGTGAAGCCCATCTCACCTGCCCGAGCTCTGCAGCCAGCCTCCATACACGGCCAGCCCGTCACCCTCATCAGCATACCACAGGTACAGCCACTGCAGCTATGGACAGTCAGGACTTCAAATTTGTAAAAAAATAAATAAAATAATAGCAATAATAATATATCTAAATAAAACACTTTATTTTGATGAGCATTCTGACAGTAACTTTGCACCTGCTTGTCAACTAACTCTCATTAGAGTATTCTGACTGTCTGCTTCATATCTGCTAACTCTTCATAGTGATGGTCCGTCAACAGACATAAAAGTAACTTTGCAAGTACATGTCCACTTATTCTAACCTACCGGTCTAGGTGAGAGGTATTAGATATGCAGATGCAATAACAGAACGTGTTAAAGGGACCATCAAAATAACAATTATTTTAATTATAATAACTATTTTAATTTGTTAGAATATTATAATCTACATTAGACAATATTGTGAACTGTTGTTCTTAACTACGTTTTTAGGAAACCTGGAATACAAAAAATTAAGTACTTTTGGTTTCAAATTGTTAAAAAGACGATGACGAAATATCAAGGATTTCTTTAAATATATATATATATATATATATATATATAAAACACATGTAATATATGTGTTATTGAAGTTAGTTTTCTTATTGCTTGAAATTAAATTGTGCAAAAGCTTGGTGTCAGTATGATTTTTCATGTGAAGGTCGTTTTTTTTTCGTTCAACTTTCTAATGATCAAAACATACTGAAAAACTGTGCAATAGAGCAATTAGCATTTTTCTTGGAGCCTCCCTGGGTTTGTGTGAATGGTCCTTTGTTGTTTAAAACAGTCATTTGCATATCTCATCTCTTTTTCCTGCAGCCTTTAGTAACCACACCTAAAGGTCCTTGTCAACACCTCCAGCAGAGTTTCTTTCACACGCCCGTCTCCTTCCCTACTGTAACCAACACCGCGGCTCCCAAAAACATCTACATCCCTCAGAGAAAGCTTGATGTGAGTCCAGAGGACACCTAAGACGCTGACAAAAACCACTGTTCTGTTTGAGCCATGGCGTGTGTGTGCTTGTTATTTGTCTTGGAGTGTTTTTATGTTCTCCTCTTTTGATATATTTTACTTTACTGTAGGGTCTGCATTAACTTGACATGAATCTGTGGTGCTTGATGCTTTTTACTGCTGAGGTTCTTGAGGAAAGCAGGACAGCAAACACGGTGCTATGCTATTTACCAAGACGGCTGAAGGTTTATTTGCAAAAATAATAACACATTTCAGGGGTTTTCTTTAAATATGCTGTATATTTAGGGTTAAAAAAGGAAGAACGAGCAAGGTTGTATGAAATGTTAACAGGACATCTAATTTCAGGGATTGTAGGAATTGCCAAATTTGTACGATTTTTTTTTTTAACTGTTGAGTGGCATCACCTTAAAGTGTTAAAGTTCCACAGTATATTAAATGGCCATAACTTGGCATTGTGTTATGACGTATTAATATGGGAAAATGTTAGATTAAGGGTGTTATAAAATATTGTAGATGTATTTTATGTTATTGAAATCTAGTAATATTACTAGTAATATCTGCACATCATTTATTTGAACTGCCTTTGCAATCTGATTTCTGTATAATAAAGATAAATGAATGTGCTTCGCTCCTGTGTTTCTTTAATTGAAATGTTTGGAGAAAATGCTTTCCAGTATTTCATCTTTGAAATTAATTTATCTGTATTAATTTCTTTAAGCAATGATTGATTTTAGTAAATCAGTATATTTCAACATATCCAAAGTTCTCAAAACTCCTTGCATTTTTTTAGTTAAACACTTGACTATACTATTTTTATTATTTGAAATGTCCTCCTATGTGAAAATGAGTGACAAGACTTAATATATACTTTGGATCTACTATATACTGATATATCCTAATAATCCATTAAGATTCAGAAATGCATTGTTTCATTTACAGGGTAGTTAAAGGTAAATACAGCAAAAGTCATATCAAAGTCGTCGGTAGAAAGGTTACTCATCACTTTAAAGCCATATATTTAATCTGCTTCTACAAATCGGACACGACTGTGCTCCTGGAAAACCACCTACCTGCACACCTCAGTTCAAATCCTACGTTAACACACCTGTCTGTCATTTTTAGCCAATCTTGGACACCTGAGAGAATAAACAGCTTCACGTGCGCAGATACGTGCTGGCGCTAAACTGCGATCACGTGGTTCTGAAGTAGAGTGGCTATTTTTGGAATTTTTTGCCGCTATATAACAATGAGTGCGTTTACATGCAGCCAGTAACCCTTTTAAAACCCGGATATTCACAATAACCCGGTTCCGCACGGCCATGTA
>JAUCMS010000127.1:7055160-7066110 GCA_032357445.1 Enteromius radiatus | reverse complement strand
TTTAATTAATT
Organism: Enteromius radiatus; assembly: GCA_032357445.1. NCBI lineage: Eukaryota > Metazoa > Chordata > Actinopteri > Cypriniformes > Cyprinidae > Enteromius > Enteromius radiatus. Next base: position 7,066,099 of record JAUCMS010000127.1, on the reverse strand, counting down.
AAAAATCAAACATTTTAATGTAACATTTAACAAACAATAACGAGTGCATATAAAACAACAACAACAGAGTTCCGTTCGGTACATGTAAAGTTAGCTAGTAAACATCTCATTTGCTTCCTTGTAGTGATGGTTTGAACTTTGAATATGCTAATTTAACCTTTCAATTATCTAAACACTGTAGCTGACCCATAACCATGTTCAATACTCAGCCCATATTTATGCTCAGTTATTGCCAATTAAAGGCAATAATCATGGTCTGGGTTTGTTTTCCAGTTCTAATTAAATAATTAAATGTATAAAATGTACAGTGCGAACTGAATTGTTGATCGATCGGCACATACGTAGACACAGGTGATCAGTTAGCAATAGATGCTAAGTTAGCTTAACCAGTCTTATGAATCCTTTTAATGACGAAGTAAAAGAGAATATAAAACATTTTCTCTCTTACCCCGTCTCCTTCTGACCAGTCCATCACGTCTGTGCGAGGTTATAAGTGACTGATCATGAAGAATTTACGCTGACAGAAACTGAAGTCGGGCGTGCGTTTGGCGCATCTTCCACTTCCTGGATACGAGTGTCAAATTCTGCACTCTGATTGGCCACTTTGTCTCAGTGACGTAGCCTTTTTAGTGTTTCCTTGTGTAGAAGAGCGCATTCCTGTCTGCCGACAGAGACAGGATCCATAGCATGTAAGAAATGCAGATTATCATTACATCGAGTTGTACACTCTGCGTGGGTCTTATACCAGTTAAACATGCTCTTCCGGTTCGGTTTGTGAACTGTTGAGAAACCCAAAGCGTAACGTTATGTGAATGACATTGTTTTTAGACATTGCGTAAATTCATTAAAATAATGATTTTAATTAAACTACCCCAGGGCTAACAAAAACTTTAATGGTAATAGCCTATTATTTTAGTAGATGCTTTTTTGTAGCACTATTTACTACATGATACATACAAATACAAAACCCTAACACTACTCCTAAAAAACTTTACTTTCTTTTTTTTTTTAATGAAATTAAATACAGTTTACCTTTTTTATGAATATTTGTATTCAGCTATATGTCCCCAAAGTATAAATGTACACATAGAGACATTTATTTGCCTATATTTTACATACACATCACATGGGCATTTGCATTGTCGTTGGTAAAGGGAAACCAATGTAAATGCAAGCTTTTAAGTAGCTAGGCCTTTTATCTTATGTTGACTGTTTAACAGGGTTGCTACAGGTTTAAGAATAAATCAGATGATTTTGTCAGTTCACCTTAAAAGCATAGCAATGTGGCACAATGTCTTTTTAAGTGCATCAAACGCGTAATAAACAACAACACCTTTTTGATCGTTCATTAAATAGGCTGACTTTTTTTCTTTTTCTTTTTTAGATCATTTAACCCACAGTAAGAGTATGAAGGAGGCCACATACGCATGCCCTGATTTAGCTGAGTTGGACTTGTTCCTGGTTGTATTTTGTTGACCCTGGAACAACATTTTAGTCTAAAACTTTAGTTTTGACCATATCTACACACACAAGCCTAACCTTACCCATGAATAATGCCTAAAATCATATTTAATGATAGATGACTGGCACTGGTGTACAAGCACCAAACACTGATTGTAAGCCTAAACTTCACAAAAAATACTATAAACTGGTTCTTCAGATCTGATTGGCTACAATGATGTTGACCCAGGGACATGTTGAACTCAGCAAAATCTAGGGCACAATGCTATTTTTGAACACATAAATGTATGAGATGTAATTGAATTCCTTCCTGTTCATTCCAAGACCTGTGACATAAACCTTTAAAAATAAATGTTAAATTATAGTTCCATAGAGCTTTTACACTGCTCAAAAGAGTTACTGATATATACCTTTTGGAGCCTTTAGTAAGGGTAGCCCATATAGTGATCACCAGATGGCAGCATATCCTATAAAGTTATTAATGGAGGCTCCTCAGCCAGAAAATAAAACCCCTCAAAGCATTTTGTTGCCAGTACAGAACTATTGACCATGTTTCCACAGATCAATCAAAGCCTGAAGAGATCCATCACTTCACACACCTGCGAATTACTGTCTCCAAACCACACTCATCTGGACCTGAAGCAGAGACAGATATTACACAATCACAGACACTTACCTAATCTATCTATTGGTTTATTTCAGTATAAATGCAAAAATGTATTCGTATTGAAATAGATTAATATAATTTGCACAATGAACTGTTGAGTTATAGTCATCTTCAGAAACCTGTTTATGAGGTTGATTTCGGCACTGGAGTAAGAATAGTCACTCTCTCTATATATATACAGCTCATTAATACCTATGGGAGACCAACAGTTTATTAGCATAATTAATTTAATCAGCAGGGGCTCCATGTAATCTCTCTCTTTTTTATTCCAGGGCTGAGAGAACATAATTACATTGACGAGATTGATGTATTTACATTGTTCTCCAGCCTCATTAACGGTAATATATGCGACCCAGCGCTCAAACCATTGTGAAATATCTCTCAAGTCAAGGCCCTTTTGTCATAAAGGAAATATGTATTATGGATGTATGAGAGCCTTAGGAGAGCAGCCGTATTAAAGTGACAAAACACAGAAGTATGGATGAAATAGCTACTCACATTTGGTGTACTACAACAAAACCCATATTAGTTTCCTGCAGCAGATATATTCCTCGTCCTCGCACTCTTCCAGTCCTCACAAAACCAGCACAGCTCATCTGATCTCATTAGTATGTAATGGCAGTACAGAGGGGTTAAAGATGTCTGCAGGCATGATGCTGAGCTTTTGTCTCCATCTGTCTCGTGTGTGTTTAGCGCTCTTACATGAGCATGTCGCGCGGAGGACATCGTGAACTAATGAGCTAAAAAATGGTGGGCCGCCACACTTTGAACTTCCTGCATTCTTCCACACATTTCACTTTAAGCTTACAAAATATGCTTGGTACTAATTTGCATGCATGCTAAAATATACAGTGGACATAATACCACTCTTTGTTTAAACTGATGCAAGAGAAAATCTTGAGCTTGAGTTATATATATAAAAGAGCATTGGCTATCAGAAAGGATTTGGTTTTTATTTATGAGAGGCTTGTGTAAACAAACAAACCAATGAACAAACATAGATATACGCGCATTCACATGAAACGATCCGTCTCGGCTTAGTGTTTGTGTGCATCTTTATCCTGGATGGCTGATGTATCATCCCTCTTCATTCATACTTCACCATAATCAGCCCGGTGATCCATTTTATGTGGAATGGAGTTTCGTGTGGGCTGTGCTGGTTTGATAAAAGGGGACACACATAACTCTGGGCAATTTGCCCAGACATCAAAATCAATATTTGAAGGCCATTTGCTATGGACTTGAAAATAAAGAATGTCAAGGCCTCCCAAAGCTGCAATAAGGTTTCAAGTGATTTTCCTTCCACCAAGTTCTTCTCAAGTTCAAAAGCTTTTTTTGTTGTTGTTGTTTCGTAAAAAAAAAAAAAAAATGCAGGTCTTCCTGATGACTCCTGCACTCATTAACACAACATGAGATAAACTGATTATCATATTTACACATGGGAGATCACCTCAAGACCACACTAATCCATATTGAATCTACAGAGGAGAAAAAATCATAATAACCTGTTCCTATGCTTTCTGGCTGATGTTTTGGTCACTTTTGAGGGCTGGCGGTGCTTTCACTCTAGTGGTAGCATGAGACGGAGTCTACAACCCACACAAGTGGCTCAGGTAGTGCAGCTCATCCGGGATGGCACATCAAAGGTTTACTGTGTCTGTGAGCGTAGTGTCCAGAGCATGGAGGAGCTACCAGGAGACAGGCCAGTACATCAGGAGACGTGGAGGAGGCCGGAGGAGGGCAACAACCCAGCAGCAGGTCCGCTACCTCTGCCTTTGTGCAAGGAGGAACAGGCGGAGCACTACCAGAGCCTGCAAAATGACCTCCAGCAGGCCACAAATCTGCATGTGTCTGCTCAAACGGTCAGAAACAGACTCCATGAGGGTGGTATGAGGGTCCGGCGTCCACAGGTGGGGGTTGTACTTACAGCCCAACACTGTGCAGGACGTTTGGCATTTGCCAGAGAACACCAAGATTGGATGAAAAGCAGGTTGACACTGAGCACACGTGACAGAGTCTGGAGACGCCGTGGAGAACATTCTGCTGCTTGCAACATCCTCCAGCATGACCGGATTGGCAGTGGGTCAGTAATGGTGTGGGGTGGCATTTCTTTGGAGGGCTGTACAGCTCTCCAGAGGTAGCCTGCCATTAGGTACTGAGATGAGATGAGCTGGAGTGTGTCAGCAGTCCCTGCAAGACGAAGGCATTGATGCTATGGACTGGCCGCCCGTTCCCCAGATCTGAATCCAATTGAGCACATCTGGGACATCATGTCTCGCTCCATCCACCAACGCCACGTTGCACCACAGACTGTTGTAAAGAGGTCATACAGGCACGTGAAGGCCACACATACTACCGAGCCTCATTTTGACTTGTTTTAAGGACATTACATCAAAGTTGGGTCAGCCTGTAGTGTGCTTTTCCACTTAAATTTTGAGTGTGACTCCAAATTTAAATTTAAAAATGTCAAAGATATTCTGGTCATTCCTTCAGTGTAAATGTATGGGAGTTTTTACCCAGTTTGTTTTATTATTAGTCAAATTATTATAACAGCTTAAGACTACACATATTCTCAACAATTTTGATGCAGGATGAGTTATATGCTAAACCCTGATACTTCAGGAAAGGGCTTTGTTCTCACCCTAAACCCCAAACACCCCTAATAAGAAGCATATCCAGCTGAATGTGAAATGAATGAATGTATACCATCAGCATTCACCGTATCCAGACATGCTTGTGTGCGGAGAAGGGCAGTAAAGCTCATTCATCAATCCATTAAAGAAGGTAGTATTCCCTGGTATTTCAGCGTGTCCGTCAAGAAGACATCAACTCCCGGAGGACGACCGCTCTCTCTCTCTCCTCACGAGGGAAGGAGCCCTTGACTCTTAAAGGTTCCAGTATGCCAAAAATTACTATTGACATTTCAATTTGGGCTAGGTTTTTCAGTCCGGCCCCCACAACCTCCCACCCTCCTCCACACCCCCAGAGAAAGGAAGGAAATTTACATCTGAATAAGCCAGACAAAACATGGAAAGACATTTGCGTGTGCGGCACTTTGGGCCGTCCATTCATCTGCTGCAATCTCTGACTGTCAGTGTCAGGAATATCGATGCCTGAGCATCACTTGTTATGCTATTCCTTCTCTTCTATGTATCACAAAACTGTATATTTTCCACATTTGGAAGCAAAAACACTAAAAACAGTTAAGCCCCACTTCTGGTCAAGTCAACATGATAAATCTTTGTCGAAAGGATCAGATTAGCGAAGCTAAAAGAAAGCAAAGAAATCCCGCCAGTACTCTAAAATGACATTTCTGCCAATATTTATCTCTGTATTGATTTAAAGTACAACTGAGAGTGTTTTCTGAGCTTTTTTTGGGACGAGAAAACCTCAGCCAGACATGCAAATAGTCCGCTATGAGACCTCTTTGGTGTGAGGGATGTTAGCTAAGATGAAAAAATAGAAACTTTGATATTTGGATGAAATGTCACATTAACAGTTTTTGAAATTTGAAGTCAAAGCATATATGAAAAAGTCGGGAGGGAGGCCTTAGATGTAGGAATAGAAATGACATCTAGTCATTTAGCAGATGCTTTTATTGAATGCGACTTACAAATGAGACATCACAAGAAATCAATATAAGACAGAACATCATATGGGTTTAGAATAAATTATGACAGACGTTTGGATGAATTTGATTTGATTTGAAGTCCTTGTTCTTTCGTATCTTTGTGAATACAATATAAAGTGGTGGAAGTTTTAGCTTATACACTCACACTTTGATTCCCGAAAGATTTAAACCCTTTAACCAAATGAAAATATGCCCACAGTAAAGTCCACTCGCATGAGGTAAAGCCTCTTTGCCAAAGCTAACAGGCTTTCATGCATGCTAATATGGATCGGCTATGGGATGTTAGCCTGCTAAACCGCAGAACACACTCGCTTGATTCAGACACCTGTTTAAATAATAAATAACAGCTAATGTCTACTTAATCTCCTTGTGGATTGTAGACATAAAGTTCACAAAGTTCTTCACACACTGAATTTCTTCTTCTCTTGCCCTGGCCAAAGGTGGCCAATGATGCCAATGCTAGCTAAACTTTCATGCATCTTCACGGATGCTGTTCTCCTGTTACTTCAGCACAGAATATGAAGAAGCATACCTGTTAAGCATACTACTAGACAGAAAAAAGTTACATTTTTGTATGATTGGGTTGATGATACAGGCCTATTATATGGACATTGTGAAGTGAGAAAATCCTGCACATGTGCGGCTAACTTAAAATAGTTGCTTGCATATCTTACAACTGAATGCATATGTGGAATGTTAAAATGGGCAGATTTATAATTAGCCTTAACCTTTCTGTTTTCAGGTTTAATGTTTCATAAGTCAAAATTCCTAAGTAACTGTCAGATGAAACCTTCAAGAGAGCATGTAGGCTATTATATGTTTCTTATGCTCACCATGACTGCATTTGATTTAAAATACAGTAAAAACAGCAATATTGTGAATTATTATTGCAATTAAAAATAACTGTTTCCTATTTGAATGTTTTTATTTTAATGTAACTCACACCATTCTAATATGCCGATAACATTTCTTCTTCTTATTAATGCTACAAACAGTTGTGCTGCTTAAAAGTTTTGAGGAAACATATGTGATAAATTTTTTCACCACAACAATTTTGATTTAAATTGTTATCAATTTTCATAATTTTGATGTCAAATCTCATTCATTCAGTGTATCTTTGATTAATAAATATATATAAAAGAAATCCTAACTTTTGAATAGCTTATAGATAGATAGATTTTACCATTTGCAGAAGCCAGAAACACAAAGAAAGGTGGAAGAAAGGAAAGAGCAGTGATCTTTTGAGTTTTACACACCATCTCGAGGTTTAAAGTGCTTCTTTTCCATTATGAAGCTGCATTAATGCTCTGCGTTCGGGTAATTAGCAGAAAGTCAATTCCCATTACTGGTTAGGCACATTGACCAGCTGCTTACTTTAATAAAAAGACATGTCCCCCTACATTTAGTGTGGGAAAGAATCAATACCCAGGATGCATTAAAAAGAACCTGCCTCCTGACAACGGGGCCACCAACCCATAACACAAGAACCTTGCACTCTAAGAGATTCATCTATTCAAAACTCACCTCTCCTCTTCTGAGGAAGTGAACTCTCCACTCAGGCTTTCATGAATCCATTTCTTTTTCCTTTTTTTAAAAAATGTTTTTTCTTGCTTTTCTTTACTTCGAACTCTTTTGAAAATGCACAATTCCAAGCCTCGTAGAGAGCAGCCCTTGAAAAAAAAAGGATGTTAGGTTTGGGGTGGCATAAGAAACGTGCGCAAAAGATCTTTTGGAAAGAACTTATAATGGGATCCTATATTTAGTATGGCTTTACTTGGGCTGCTGGCTTCTATTAGTCTGCAGGAAAACATGGTATGTTTATGTTTAGCTTTGTACATAAGAAAAAAACAGGCTCTCAAGAAGTCAAGAGGCATTTTGCATTAGGATGCAAAAACATGAAGACAATGCACTAATACGGCATGGATTGGATTGGATTTAAATGCAAAAATGCATTCTAAATAGATAAAATTAGGTAGGTAGTTTTTTTATGTACTCATCCTTATATGAAGGGAAGGGTACACCTCACATGTGTGCCTCTCAGTTTATCTTTTATCTGTCACACAGGTCTGTGGACACTGGATTACAGCTTTGAGGTCTGCCAACTTTTTTACTGCCTGTCTGTGGCTCAAGCATTTCTGATTCTCTGCCACCTCCCAAAATTTATACATGTATTTGCTCTCTCCCTCTCTCTGGAATCAGACGATATATGCGGCTGTCTCCCTCTGATTATAGTGATCCAGTGGAACGGAGAGATAGCTGCAGGGATGAAGAGAGGGGGAGGAGGGGAGAGATGTGTCAGTGTGAGAAAAACATCAGACCCAGAGTGTCTTCATATGCACTTGGTGTTGGAAAGTGAAGATGACTGCTGAGGAACTGTGGGATTGTGGGGGAATCAGAATTTCTGAAACACTCGCATGTGGTCAAAGCCAGAACACGCAGTCATTAATGCTGAAGTGTGTATTCAAAATGATTGCTTTCAAACAGGTTTCCCTTCATCTATCTACGCCGTTGCTTACATTTACATGTTTACAGTAATGCATTGCATTCCAGGTGGGTTCAATTGGGTTAAAGTGCTATTAGTATTTCTGCAAACTTGTTTTGAAGTTATAACATTGATTTAAAGAGAGTCTGTACTGCTGGGCTGTATAGTGAGCAGCTGGCATATCAAACAGTCTCATCTCAACGCTTCCTGGATCCCCCGCAATGATTCTAGTGTAAAAGATTAATACAGAGGAAATGTAGTTCAATACAAATGTCACTTTACTACCACCGAGATAAAAGAGAGAGGGGAAGAGAGCGAGAACGGGGGAGAGAACTCTTGGTATGACTTTAATCGCATGTGCACGATGAGCAACTCTTACAAATGGAGGAAAGCATCTCCTGCTGTTTTGCCCCTCTCTTTTTCTCTCCCCTCATCAACAGCCTTGATTAGCAGTGCTTTAATTAGACTGAGAACAAAAGGAATGTGATACCCATCTGTGGAGTGATCCCCCATCACCCCCTTCTCCCTACCAGCAGAAACCCGACGTATAACTAACCACAGCAATCAGTGTTAACACAAACCCTACACACAACAACACTGAAACACCCACAAGTTCAACACACAAGAGAGGGTTTGGGGTTTTCAAAGCATGTCTTTCTGTATATGTAACCCATCTTTTCACATGCACTTTTCAAATGCCATAACATCACAAACACAGCTTACATATGGAGGGTGAAAATGGCCAAAATCCTTTAAACTAAACAAACGAAATTTGACCATGACAACACACACTGATCGTCCATCTTAACTTAACTCTAATCTTTTGTTTTTGGAGACAATAACATTATAACTGGGTTAAGGCATTCCGTGTTTAGTATGTGTTAAGACGCACAATTGTACCACATTAAGGCAACAAATTTTAAAGTGTTTTTTTGTAACGCCAAAGACCCTTTAAGGCAAGTCATGTCACTTTGGCAGCCATCTTTGAAATGTCTCTTGGGCCTCCAAGTACGGCTCCTATTTCTTTAAATGGGGAAACATCAAATTCTCTAGAACTGTTTGCAAAACATATGATTAAATTTCATATTTAAAATCACAAACAAATTGTTTGAGCATTGCATTTTTCCCCATTCAAACTATACAAGTGACATGTCTTGAGCAGTCTATAGTCTTTGTTAATGCGGACACATTTTTGGCCATGAACTTAATATGCTTTACCTCAACATTTACCTACATTTTAACTCTTTCTTTACACTGTAAAAAATGGCCGTGAATTTAACAGTAAAAAACAGTTAAAATGCTACGGTAAAAACCCGTTACATGGTTAATTTAATGGTAAATTCCTGTTAAATTTACAGGGAAACACCGTAAACGGACATTCCCAGAATTCCCAAATTTTCAATGTTTCAATTTGATGTTTTTTCTTTTTAGTTTTTTTGTATCAGTTATGTTTATTAGGGTTTTATGTAATGTTGTTAAATGAATGTTTATTTCCCATTTTAGTTTAATAATTCTTACCATGATGGTGTTTAGTGCTTGTGTGAATGACTCTGAGCACCTTATATATATAAAACATATATGTTTTACTTTTTAAAAGCTACTTGTGATGGGCTTTGGTTCATCATGTGACTTTCTCATCACCATCTGCATTTAGTAGTTATCAGTGTATTGCAAAGGTACGAAATGGATTCCACTACTTTAATACTGTAGGTTGGTATATTAACATTATATGAGATATTACGGTTTCTTTACCGTAAATTTTATGGATTTCTTTTTACAGTATACATTTTTTTGCCGTAAAAGAAATAAAGGTTTTACCATTATTTAACGGTATAATTTGCTGCCAGTATATTACAGTAAAATGTTTTTTTTTTTTTTTTTGTTTTTACAGTGTAGCTCACTGTGGCTTTGCTTTACTGATATTTACTGTACTAGAGTGAAATAATAATGTTACAGCGTAAATAGTCTCAGCCTCAGACATCATGCTCACGGAACATTGGCGTCTGATATGAGGCACAAAAGTGGAAACACTTGGCGTCAAACCCCAATCTCTCAGAGCGAGCACACTAACGAAACTCTTCCTTTTTTCATACGGAGAGCATCGGGTGATGGACCAGCCGATCCAGACCAGAGCACCTGTTCACAGACATGGAGAGCACAGAGAGCACCACTTTCCCCTGAAACACCTTCACCATTGTCGTGTGATTCTTCACTCCATGACAGTATATACCAGCATACCACAGCATAAAATATGCAAATATAGTTTCAAATGCAGCAATTTCATTGGTTGCTGTGCATGTGGTCACATTAACATAGACAAATGCAATTTTGCAAATACCATTGCTAATTACCAATATGCCCCTGATAGAGGACAAAGATGAGGAGCAAGAAGGAAAAAACGCTGCTATGCTGTCACTTTATGTTCACGATAACTATAATTACAATGAGGGTCAGTCAATTAAATAAGGCTCTAATTACGCTGAAAATAAATTAATACTAATCATCCAAATGAACCTTCATCCAAAATGCAAAATGCAATTAATGCACCTGTCTAACTCATTATGACCAAACTGATTTATTCATTAAAAGAACATTTATGAGTTGTGTGACTTGACTCTTTAATATATATATACAGTATCTCACAAAAGTGAGTACACCCCTCACATTTTTGTAAATATTTTATTATATCTTTTCAAGG
>JAUCMS010000127.1:7040457-7051558 GCA_032357445.1 Enteromius radiatus | reverse complement strand
TAAATCTAGATTAATCCGGCCAGGGGAGAACTGGTCCCAACTAAGCCCATTTTTCTCCATTCTCTCACGGATGCGGTTTTGGTTCCACACCAGGCTCCACCCTCACTTCCACGCAGCGCTCGCAGTCACCTGAGTATTAACTCACCACACCTGCTTCCCACACCGGATCTCAATCATCACCACCACATATAAGCCACACACTTCCACTCAGTCACTGTCCAAGCTCGTTCCTTCTAAGCGGAATCTAGCTACGCTTCCCAAAGCTGCTATACTGCTATTCCTACCTGTTCGTTTCAGCCTGCTCCGTGATCCTCCTGTGTCTCCTCCAGCCCCTGTGATCCTCTCGTCTTCCTCAGGAAAGTGGTGTGTGGTCGGAGTCTCTTGTGTGTCCTCCTCCTGTTCATCGTGCTGCCTACTAAAGCAAAGAAAGAAAGACTGTTTCAGTTTGATTATCAGAATGACCTTTTTTCGAAGATTTCTCAGTTTGAAGATTCCTTTGTTTACTTACCTTTGATTCATCCTTTGTAACCCCGATCATCCTGAAAATAAACTGTATTAATGAACTTTCCCCTTGTGTCTGTCCGCTTCGTAACAGTCTTCTTCAGAATCCGAAGCGATTCATTTCCGATTTTGAATGCAAAATTGCGTAGCTCATCAGTGATCCACGGCTATATCAATTTATTTTTATTTATTTATCCTTGACACATGAAACATGCAGTGTCTTTGTACCAATAAATATTTCCATATATGAATCTGGGAATCATTTACTGGGGATATTTTCAATTGTGTTTTTATCAGGACTAGACAAATCAGATTTGCTAATGAATCACTCCATTTGTAAAGGTCTGAAATTGTGCAGATTTTTATGCGTACTGGTTGTGTATGACTCTGTACTGCAGCCATTATTATTATTATTTATATCCAAAGAAAATACGTTATATACGTTACATCAAAGATGTATGGACAAAAACAGCTTGATCAGGTGATGTGCACTAAAGGTATTGTTTGTTGCATTAAAGCTATACTTTTCAGCCCAAACCTATATTACGTGTAGCGCGCACGCACACACACACACACACACACACACACACACAATCTCTCAAGTAGTGACGGCGGGTATTAGCCTTCAGAGTTGCGTGTGATCCATCACAGTGGCACGAAGGCTAAGTTGACAAATTTCCAATATTAATAGAAGCTGTCGGGGCGTCGTAGGGTAATAGCAGTCCCTGTCACGGGCACCTATTAATGCCTGGCCCCTGCTGCAGGACGAGGTAATTAATACACTCACACATGCTCCCAACACAATTTAGATTGACACACACACTTTCACCTTCATTTAAGGCAGGGACAGCTGGGAGAGATGCTTCAGTGTGTCTAGGAAGCTACTTTGAAACCGTAGGCTACTCAAGCTGCGTACTTGTATAAATAGTAAAGCTACATTAAAGCTGCACATTTGAAAGCAGCCAGCTTGATTAATGCACATGAGGAGTGGTAAATCAGTCCAATGTGCATTTATTGTGGGCTTGTGTAAAAGAGTGCAAAAGAGTGACTTTTTCAGCAGCTCTGCTCCATATTTTTCCTGTAGGGATTTTCCAAAAGGCTTCAGCAAAGCCCCGTTCACACCAAGCACGATAACAATAAAGATTTAGTTTTAAAAATCGTTCTCAATGAAAGAATAGCAGCATCCACACCACAATTATAACGATAAAGGCACAGAGAAACGATATTGTTGCAATAATTTTCAGAACGATTATTTCAAACTGACGAACGTCAGAATCAATCCTGCTATCACGCACTTGAGCTTATAGCAGATGATATCGTTCGCCGGCGTGGATGCAAATATAGTTATCGTGGTTGGTGTGAATCAATAAGACAAACTTTGATTTGAAGCAAAATGTATTTGAAAATCTGGAAAAAAATGGTAAGGCTGTGTACTTTAATGAGAGAAAGTACTACAATGCCATGAAGAATGGTAATAATTAAAAATATATGTTGAAATAATGCCAACTGGCGATTTAAAGTTTCCATCGTTGATTAACAACCTCATATCTCATAATAGGTCTGTCTTTGAGATTTTTATTTTATGAAGTTATTATTAAAAATCTATTTCCCTTTGGACGAGGACCTGACTGCATTCACCAGAAACAAAATAACTAATGTAATGCTAATCATTATAGAGCAAAAAAATGAAACTAGCATGGAAAAGAAATGTTTTATGTTTAGTTAGTCCACAGTTAAGAGATGTGTGTTCTAATAAATCTACAGAAAATATTTCTCATCATTGTGTTTTGAAAGTGGCTAAGTCATGCTGAAAAATTGCTAAAAGCTTTACTGTACCTCCACTATGTTTTAGGGTGTTTGTTTTAAGATTTCTCCGTTTTTATAGCAGTAATTCTACAATATTCTATCAACCAACAACATGTAGCCACTATGATGACTGATGAGGAAAAACAACTTACTGGAAAAGCTACACTTTTTTATTTTTTGAATGCAGCTAAGCTTCTGTCATGCTACTTAAAATGCAAACAGTGTTAAAAAAAAAACCAGCATATGCTGGTTATAAGTTTTGAAGCTGGGATGCTGGTCCTTTGCTGGTTCATCTTTCATATAGCAATAACTCTACAACATTCAATTTGAACTAAAAATGATTTTTAACTATACTCTCATTTAACTATAATTCTACAGAAATATATATTTTTATTTCTGCGTCTTAACCATATAGGCTATGCTAAATTCTTCTCAAAACATTTTAGCAACTGCATGGCAAAAACCATTCAGAACACCTTCGCAATCTGATAGCAATACTTTGTTGCATTGCAGCGGCGAGTTTTACATGAAAAGTACCACTTGCAAATGTAAAAAGTAGTATATTAGCATTGTTCATTTAAAACACAGAGAGTGTAGGTGCTTCTAAAATAGGATTTGAGAAAACAAAAGTGTCAGTGCCAGGCTGCCAGCTCACAGGGTTACACTAATATGATTATGTGGATTATGCCAACGAGCTGGTCCGGGGCTATATTTCATGCTCTCGTTTGGGGGAAGTGTTAATTGGTTTGGAGCCTTTGATGTGACTGGTGGTAAGCCGGATGGGGGAGGGTGAATCTGAGACTGTGGAAAAGTGTATTTTCGTGGCCTTGGAGGGATTCAGACTGACGAAAAGAGATCCCACTTTGACTCCAAGGCCAGAGCACTGTTGGTTTCCTTTCTCTCAGTGTACCGCTGGCTCATGTGTATCTCAAATTGGATTACAAAGAGATAAATGTGAAAGAGGTTCCTGTGAGCGTGAAAACTTACATTCACCAGAGGTCTTTTTAGAAGACGACTGCTTGGAGGATGTAAAAGATCTTTTGAGGTTTCATATTGAGGAATGTGGTTGAATTATATCTCGGAGACGTCAAACAGCAATAACCTCTGACCTCAACTGAAAAAAAGATGCAGAGGGCAGTACGTATAGGTGAAAAAAGGAGAAAGGCAAGAGGATGTGAAAAATGCATTAAAGGGGCATTGCAGTTCTTTCAGTTGCATTCATTTAGATTTAAATATTACAATTCAGAGCTATTATATATATATATATTAGGGGTGTAACGGTTCACAAAAATCATGGTTTGGTTCGATACGATACAGTGGTGTCACAGTTTGGTATGTTTTCGATACAGCAAAAATAAAATAAAAAAGAATTTCTTTGATTTTTTTTTTTCCACTTTTTTATTTATTAAAACTAACATAAAAGTATGATCACATTCGTAGACCGTACCTGCCATCCACTGACATCCAGGGCGCCGCCTCTTCCTGCGGAACAATCCGCGTGGGATAAGACGACAGGGGAGAGAACCACTATTTAATTTCGTGGTGTATGTGTCACCAAAGGCTTAGGGGACGTTCACATGCAGCGCGTTTTGCGCGCACAAGCCCGTTTTTTTTATCAGAGCCGCGCAGTTTAAAATCCAAATCCAAAATGATTTTGTAACCGACAGCGGCTTCATGGTTGCTTGGTAACAGCAGACGCTACAGAAGCGCGAGCGCCACTGATCTATAATAGAGAATATATATAGATCAGTGGCGAGCGCCCAAGTGCAAATTGGTGGAGGAAGTGACGCGCTTCGCGTTTTCCTTGGGTTTTTAGACGCTTCATGTGAACGTACCCTTAAGAGAGTAAGTTACATTTAATGCTAAAGTATAGTTAACGCTAATACAACCATTGTTGTTGAGCTTAGCACTGAAAACATTATATTTTACACAATTTATTCTTTTTTTTTCTGAATCGTTCGGTTCGTATGCGTACCGAACCGAAAGCCTCGTACCGAATGGTTCAATACGAACACGTATCGTTACACCCCTAATATATATATATATATATATATATACACACACACACACACACACACACACATACATATATATATACACACACACAGATATACATACATACATACACAGTATAAACCTATTAATACTAAAAAATACTTTACTACTTATACTACTACTAATAATAATAATGAAAAAGTCTGGTCTACTTATTCACCCGATGACACAAAAAGAGACTTTCTAACCAATTACGTTTTGTATATATATATAAACCTATTAATAATAAAGTACTAACAGTGCTACTACTACTAATAAAAAAAATTCTGCTTGTAAATATCTATCCCCTTCAAAGACTTTATTATACTAACAAGCCACAACTCCATAGCTAAACTAGAGACGAGAATGAACCAAACAAAATGTTTAGAAGTAAAAATCTTGCAATTTTATTTGCATATAAAGGCAGCTAGATATATCACAATGAAACCTGAAGAAAAAAAAATGTATCTAAACTTCCCAGGAATGAGACTGTAACTGAAAGAAAAGCTGAGAGCCATTTACAGTGGCAAGAGTTGAAACAACTATTGGCATGTTTTTTTTGTGCTAGCAAGACTGCATTTACACAGTGCAAAATCACAAAAAAAAAAAACTATCATATGCAAGATATCGAAGGACAACTAAACCTGGTTTCAGCAGGTGGAAAGAAAAAAAAAAGAAAAAGAAAACGACAACCTTTGAGATTGTACATTAAAATAATTTCAACTCGATTACTTTTTATTGTATGGAACAATACGCCCTAAAGTAGGCAACACTGAATGAGCTTCAGAGGAACATTTCATAAAAACATAAAAGAGCATGTGTGCGATTTATGCACTTTAAGTCATCATCACTTACAGGCAAAATGATATTCTTCAAGAGGCTTAGAACAAACACAATTTTAGTTAGATTTTACAGCTTACACACATACATATAGATATACTTATATTTTAAGATATTTTCCAATTTCTATGCAGACTGAGGCGTTCCAGAATATACATGAGTTAAAATGCATCCATGTCTTCCCTGCGCTTGTAAGAAAGTGTTCTTTGAATGCAAAAAAAAAAGAAAAACAAAGAAAGATCCCCTTAGTTTTGGATAAAAAAAACAACAACAAAAAACAATAAATATGACGCTTTCTCTTTGCTAGCAGAAAGAAGGGGCTCCAGCCGGGGGAACTTAAAGCTAGTTTAAGGCATTATCCCTGTCAGCTAAAAGAAAGCTTAATTATCCTGAAAAAAAAAAGAATATACAAAATGAACAATGGCATCCCATACCAACATACTGACAAAAAAAGAAACAATTTTACAAATTCACAAAGCTTATTATCTTACAGATTTAATCAGATCTTTTCATAAGATTGTTCACCACTTGTGTACGAGACACCTGCATGACCCCGTCCGTCATCACAAACTTCCACTCCATCTTTTAGCAAAAGACTGGCGATTTGAAAAGAAACATTCAACTATTTTTTCTTTCAAAGTACTGTTAGAAAACATAAGCAGAAAAGGAGAATATGGCGACGTTCACGGGCGTCTCAAGAGCTGGGGGGGTTCGGGAGGTCGAACACGATGGGAGGGTTGGTGGGTTGAAAGCTGACTGTACAGGTGGAGGCGTTGATGAATGACGTGTACCCGTCTGTCATGATGCCGTAACCTAGAGGAAACCAAAGAACAGTTCATATTCATATTCCAAACTTTTCAGACCTATTTGACTTGAATACAAATTGCTGGTGTCTTCCTCATTTTAACATTTTTTGGGACAAAAGAAAAATGATGCACAAAAGATGAAACATTTGGGTTGGTAAAATTATTATTAAACTCACCCAAACTACATTTATGAGATCAAACTACAGGAAAAACACTACTATTGTAGAACTTCATTCCAGTTTAAACTAGCTGTTTAATATTTTAATATGTAAATTATCCTGTGATGCAAAGCTGGATTTTCAGCATCAATACTCCAGTTTTTCAGTGTCACATGACCCTTCAGAAATCAATATAATATGCTGATTAAAAAAAATAAAATAAAAAATAATAATCTTTTGTAAAATTATTAATATCTTTACGGTCACTTTTGACCTATTTTAATGTGCTCTAAATAAAAGTATTAATTTCCTCAAAAAAATATATAACTGACACAAAACCTATGAATGGTAGTGTATTTAATTTCACACTTTTTAACAAAACTGCTAAAATACAGAGTTCTGTTATGACAATCAAGATGGCACAGGGCAATATAATTACATAATCACTCTTTTTATCAGCAGCTAATGAGCTTGCTGCTTAACATTTGGCTAGTGCTTTAGAAACCCTCCACCTCCCGCAGCTCCACCTGTATAGACCTGCTACAGGGTGATTTCATGTATGTTATAATTATTCTCACAGCAGCATGTCTGTGGATAAGTCTTGCTCTACTGAGACAGCAGCAGTGGAGCAAATCTATTCACCCAAAACACATTAGCATTGTCATGGATATTATCATGCTAAACTCTCAAAGGGTTGTCATGACAGAAATAATATTACACAATATATTCAATATATATATATAGATGTGTGTATGATTGAGCATTTTGAATAGTCTATATTCAGAAAAGGAAATGATGAGTTTGCCCAGTGACTGTGTGTGTGTGTGTGTGTGTGCATACAAACACATTGAGTAAACACAATAAAGCATACAAGGTCTTTTCTCCAGTGGAGCACTTGTCCAAATTAGCCCCTGGGCTCAGAAACCCTTCTCTGTCTTAAACATGTTTGATTAAAAATATAATAATAATAAAAAGCCTCAAAAGCTGGAGGCAGGAAGCACATCTGGTGAACAGAGTCTGAAGCTGAACCCAAAGGCAGATCTCTCAGATCCCTCTTCCCTCAGAACTGGGTTGAACTTGTAGCCAAATCTGGTGTTAAAATGCAACCCATATTCATATATATTTATATCCCAGAGTGCTTATCGGCTTTATGTTTGTGCTGATGCAGCTAATGCTGTTCTGAGACTCCAAATTTCTAAAGGATAGAACGAGCCATTTATCATATACTTTATTATTCGAAACTAATTTCTCAAAAGAATGCTGTTCTTTTGAACTTTCTGTTTAAAAAAATATATTGTCGTTTACACAAAAATATTAACAAGCACAACTTTTTTTCATTGATAATAATAGAAATGTTTCTTGATCAACAAATCAGCATATTAGAAATATTTCTTCATCAGTAATGATGCTGATAATTCAGCTTTATCATCAAAGGATTAAATCAGATTATAGAAAAAATATTAAAATAGAAAACAATACTTTTAAACTATAACAATATTTCAAATTATTACCATTTTTTTTACCTTATTTTTGATCAAAGAAATGCAGACTTGGCTAGCATAAAAAACATTTTTTTTTTACAGTAGAGTATATTTATTTATGCCTGTTTTAGATTATTACTATTTTAGAAATATAGATAACCATAAGCGAACCATTCCTGAATGACATGTAAGTGATGCTGCAATATTTCTGGCCTCTTTTCTGTAGTCTTTATTGTGATTATTATTCATACAATTGCTTAATGATTGAACTTCTGGTGTCTTTTATCACATTGCTGTTGCCTCTCTTTTTGTGTCTCGTCAATAAACCCCCTTCGATTCTGGAAATCACTGTAGTGCACAATAACTCATGTTTTCTTATGGCAGTGCCAGTTTGTCTGCGTTTACTCACCTTCATGAATTCCTCCGAAGACGTGGAGCTTGGGCCGGACTCTCCTCTGGACTGTGTTTAACAGCTCAACACACCCAACCCTTTGCAGCTCCTTTGGTACCCAGTCCCTAAAACCTACACACACACACACACACACACACACAATAAATCAGTTTCTAATCTCACAGGAAAAACAGCTCACATTGTGTCTCATCATGTTAAACTATTTTTCCTTTTTAAACCTAAAGCTTCGAAAACAATTCTGATGCATTTTACTATCATTAATATACAATTTTGAATTTGATTTATATTTATATTTTCTGTTTTCATTTTGGTTTAAATCTATAGTACTTGTCTGTTTTTTGTCATTTTTATTGATTTCCTTTTTAATATGCTTTGATTACATTTTACTTATTGCACTTTTAATTCGATTAACACATTTGACTTCATTTCAGTTAATGTTTGCTTTATTTTAAGTAATGTATTTTTATATGGTTACGGTTATAGTTTTAGTGTTTGTTTTAAAAATCATTTTAGTTAAAAATGTTATTAATTTTGTTGCAAAGTTTTGTTATTACTACTGCTAATATTATTCATTGTATAGTTGTGTGTAGTTTTTATTAAGTTTTATTTCGTTATTTTAAAAAAGCAACTTAAGCTCAACAGAAATGAGAAATGTTGTTTCAACTAGCTTTAATTAAATATTTTTTATTTCCAATATTTCATTGCATTTAAGGTAATGTTTATTGTATTTCAATTTTGAAATTATAATTGTGTTGCATGATTTTGTCATGTTTATTAGTTATTTTTCAGTGTGTACATGTACTTGTATAAATAGGTCTATATAGTTTTAATATTAGCAAATTTAACCCAACAGAAATGTTGCTTGGGCACCTAGATAGAATATTAAATAAATAAAAAGTCCTGTTATGGTTTAAATTTTAGTTTTAATAAAATGCTCTGAGGATAGACGTCATTTCATGTATGGCAAAAATGTCACACTTTCATTCTCATATAACTTCGTATGACCTGTTTCCTGACAAGAATGACAACAGGCTTCATGCGAAAGCAATTTAATGTATTCTGGAGCATTTGAATAATTGGATGGAAGTCCATTAGGATTGGTTAATTGAACTCACCGAGGGGCGGCCCATGGGTCATGAGAATATCAATGCCCTCTGGGATGAGGTTCCACTTATCGAGCAGGGACTGTCCCCTGGGCAGGTTAAAACCCCAGCCATTAAACCACGGCGTCCTGCAGAGAGACACAGAAAAACACATTCATAAGCACCACACATGCATCCGTCCACGCGGCGGGACAGAGACGTTTAAAATGACAGCTGACGGCAGATGTGGAGAAACAATCTCAACCTGTCAAAGTGATCTTCTTTCCTCCATCCATCCCAGGAGGACGCTTCAAAGTGTGAAATGAGAAGGGCTTCACTGCGGGCTGCCATAATAAATGCAAATGCTGTGGAAGATGCAGCCGCAGAGAGCAAACAGCCCCCCTCCCGTGACTGCTATAGATTGATAGCTCAAATAAAGCCACGGGGTTAATGTAGGTACGGCGCCCAAATGAAATAATGTGAAAAATGAGCGCGTGCTCGTACACAGGTGTATTTATACATCTATATGTTTGTGTCAAGCTGAGGGTCTGGTAGTGATGAAAAATTGAGCGTCCATTTGTCCCTGGTCTGGTGAAAAACACAAATCACTGTCTGTGAAAAATCACCAGAACAGGAAGTCTAGCACTCTTTATAGAAAATTACAGACGGCGCAGGACACGTTTTCTGATGAAAAGCTTTTAGCAAGCCCAAAAGCGCTGCACATTAGGGCTGGCAGTATGATTATGGATACAGGCAAACTGATGGAGATTTTGCTGTAGTTTTTTCTTTCATTTTTAACCGTAATAAATATCTTTGTGCAGGTACTGCACTATTTTAATTTCATTCACGTGTGAAAGTAACACAGAAATATAGAGCAATGTGAAAAATATTTTACTGAAAAAAAACAAACAAACCAACAAGTAACCTATATTAAATGATTTTTAAAAATAACTATATTCTAACATATACATATTTTTCATATAAAATACAAAAACGTGTATTTTATAGATATTTCTTACATATTATACAAACAGACACACAAACAGTTGTGTAAAAACTGTAATGTTTTTATGTACAAAAAAATGTGTGTGTTCTCTCTCTCTCTCTAAATATAATATTTAAACCGTAATAGATATATTTGTGCAGGTACTGAACTACTTTCATGTTATTCAAGTGACAGCAACACAGAAATGTGGAGCAATATGAAAAATATTTATAAATATATACTGTATATATATAAAAAAAACTATATTAAGTGATTAAAAACAAATAATTCAAACATATACATATTTATATATAAAAAACCAAAAGCAACTGTGTATATTATAAATATTTAATATTTATGCGTGAGTTCTGTGTATTTTTATTATTAATATGTAAATATGTAAGTACACACACAGTATATATTGTGTATTTACATGTCAATATTTATATTCACATAATTTATATTAGAAATATATTTATGTCTTTCACACATATAATATGTAAACAAAAACTTTTATTTTGAATGTGATTCATCAAGATTAATTATTTAAAATTAACCCCATCCATCCATGAAAACTTAATTTTTAAAATATTGATATAAAATCACAACACCCCGTGATATATGATGTACATTCTTGTTAATCCAAGATATTTCATAAGCAGCATAAGATAATAATATGACTTGTTCTCAAACAGGTTTACAGTTTTACAACAGAGCGACAGACAAAAGGAAAGGCAGGAAGGTTGTAGGTGCTATTTTTAACTTATTTAGCTGCAGCGTCTTTTGTATTGAATTTGACCAGAGGGGGAAATCAGGTCTCAGAAACGTCAATAAGGTTTGTTACAGTCAGAGGCCTGCACAGCGACAGCCACGAATGATTATCGAACAGCGGTCGGGGCGGAGGGGAGACCTGACACATATAAAACGCTTCCTGCAGTTGTTCAATCTCTACAGGAAGAAAAAAAATAGAGAGGGGGGGGGGGGGGGGGAAGAGAG
>JAUCMS010000127.1:7006770-7020190 GCA_032357445.1 Enteromius radiatus | reverse complement strand
CTTTTATTTTGGATGCGATTAATCGCGATTAATCATTGCCCAGCACTAATATATATATATATATATATATATATATCTTTCTGTTTCTTGTGAAATAAAATGGAATATGAATATGCTAAAATTATCTAAAACTATTATTGTTTATATTGTATCCTTTTATTTTCAGTAAAATTACTAAATTTAAATAAAATACACATAAAAATGACATAAAATAACATTCTTAAAATCTTAAAAAGGATCTGAAAATATAAATATGAAAGCCAATTCAAATAAATAATACTAAAGCAACACTGATTTTCTAATAAAACATGGCCATGTAAAGAACTGTGTGAAGATCATTAAAAGTTTTCTATGATTTTAAGGTGGACCAAGTAAACAATATTACGTAACACATATACAATGTATTTCCATAACAGCTGCATATCTGTTCTTCAGTATATGATCAACAGACTTTGTCCGTGTAAATCTACTATATAAAATAGCTTTATTTAAATGTTCAATTTTATTTAAACTTAATGCCTACTAAGTAAGTGATATTATTCATATAAATTATTATAATTTTTTTATTAAACGAGGAAAATCTATTAAAAAACAATTAGCTGCACATCTGACTTTTGCGAACAGACTCGGTTCATGCAGAGCTACAATACATAAAACCCTCTTTTTTAATATCTCAGTGACCATTTCAAGTAAAAAAAGATCCTGATGTCAAGATGTATTTGATTCCTGGAGCGTGTCTGCGCATGATGTGTTCCCATCAATACAGCCACCGCCATGTCTATCTGCATCAGCGCTTTCTGATTTCTTTATGCATTTCTCCTCTTCTTCTGACACCTGTCCTCTCGCTGTCTCCCTTTCCGGCCCTTCCTCTGTCACCGTTTGTCTCCGCGTCTCAAAGTATGCCATTACTGTCTCCATCTGTCCATCAAGATAGCTTTATGGGTATCTTTCTTTTCTTTTAGATCGCTTTCTCTCTGTTTTCACTCTCGGGAATGAGTCAGCAGCGCTCGAGGCGAACGGCCATATTCAGCGAACGGGTGACTTATGTTACACATTCGGTGGTGTGACAATATGGTAATACAAATTAGCCGGCTTCTCGTATTTCTTGGCCAGATGAGGCACATGCCACACCAGGGCCACCCAAATGCTTTTATAGCGAGACCTAATGCTGCTGGTCAGACTGAACAACCTCCACGGCCATCTGTGTGTATGTGTTGAGTTATCAGTATCCACCCGCCGTGCCCCTCCTCCCAGTTTCCCACAAGACCCCACGCTGTCACAACAGACATTTAGCAGCTTTCACGCTAAAGGGCCACGGGGGGCTTCCTTCCTTCCTTCTCCACTTCCTCCCTCTGTTTTCCGCTTCCCCACTGTCTGTTTCGCTACATTTTGTGGGATGCCCTCTAGAACGCCCTCTTTAACTTCATTTCACGGCTAATTATAGACAAAAACAAGACAGCGCAAGAGGTGAATCTCACAATGGCTCTTAAGAGGGAAAAACACACAGGAAAACAAAGTCTAAGGGGCAGGGCGTAAAAATAGAAAATGCCAGGAAGCATTAAAGATGTTGTGCTAGATAATTATAGTTCAGGGCCATTTTATCTTTTTAGATGGATGCTAGGAAAACAGGAAGTAGGGCAGAGGTGCAGCTAAATGGGCTGCCCAGTAGAGCGCGAGGCTAGCGATTCCCACAGCAGCGCTAGAAAAACATGCAGGTTCCAAGAGGATCAGAGCATCCGAGGAAACTCAAACACTCGGGGATATAGTATGGGAATGACGCGGAGGTGCTTTCTCAGGCCGCTCGCTTAACTATTACCTTTCAGTATGTTAATACATTTTCGAGATTATTTTTGTTCTGCAAAAGATGCATTGAATTAATGAAAAGGTTACAGTAGAGATAATGCTACATAAAGATTTATATTTCAAGTAACTTCTTGTTTAAAAATAAAAAAAAATGTATTACGGTTTCCAGAAAAATATATTAAGGCACACAACTGTTTTTTTAAAATTGAGGAGGATGAGATTTCTGAAGGATCATGTGACACTAAAGACTGGAGTAATGATGCTGAAAATTCAGCCTTGACATCGCATTTTAAAAAAAGGTATTAAAATAAATTGTAATACAATTTCACAAATTACTGTTTTATAAATTGTAATCTTGGTGTGGATAAGAAGACAATTCTCTTCTAAACAACTTCTCTCATATATAATATTATATATATATGCATAAAGAGTCTCTTTGCAAAAACATAACATAATAAAAAAACATGAAAAAAAAAGTTATTATGTTTTTTATTGTGATTATCGTGTTAGCTATATATTAAAGTAATTTTTTAACCTTGTCAAAATAACTGCAGTCTGATATGTACGGTGGCCCAGTAGTGCACAACACAACGCATTTAAAAAAGCAAACATAAACTCACAGCACAAAGGAAATGCTCCCGACCACTAGGGGGCAGTTGTTCTGCTATTGTGCGAGGTATTCACGGGAGCTGCGGGCTTTGTTGGAAGTAAAACTTTGTTGGTAGGACCCACAAAATGGACAATACATCGTGAACTGAAATAACATTAGAGCCCGACCGATAAAGGATTTTGAAGGCCGATACCGATACAAATATTTGTTGGTTTTAAAATCTGATATTCCGATATATCGGCTGATATTTTTTATTTATTTTTTACATTTCAGAAACGCGCAACAAAACATTAACAGATTTCCCTATTTGTAGTTATTTATGAGTTTTAATTAATTAAAGCTAATTCCGCTTCACTCTCGGCTTATTTAACAGCAGCAAAACTGGACATGATAGTCACGAATTTTGTCATGCTTATTTGAGTTAAGAGAACTGATGGGGAGTATCTTTGAATTGTTATTCAAGCAATGTATGTCTCGTGACCAACTCACCATGAACACACTTCAGCGATGATGTCACTCATGGATAACTGGCTCTCTCTGCTCGACTCTGGCTGGGTCAGCAGGATGCAGGATGTGTGGCGCGTTATACACGAGTGTTGCCAACAGGGACCGTGTAGAGGCCCTCTGGTGGACAGACTATACAACACCAACACTCATGACATAGTTGAAGGGTGTTTCGTTCGTTTTTATTTTATTTTTTAAATATTAATTTATCGGCCATTATAACTGCCAATACCGATAGTTTGGAAAATGCCTAATATCGGCCGATAATATCGGCCTGCCGATAAATTGGTCCGGCTCTAAATAACTTCAAGAGATGATTTTAATGTCAGTGTTAAAACTATCAAAACAGGTACAGACCATCCACGAATACTCGTGACAAACGCACAATATCCGTTTCTGCAAAACAACTGCCCCCTAGTGGTCGGGAAGATTTCCGTTGTGTTGTGGCTTCATGTTGTTGTGTTGTGAACTTATTTACTTTTTAAATTGTGTTGTTAACTAAAAATGAATAGTGAATAATAATAACGGACCATAATAACTGAATCAAATACCGTCATTACCCATTGAGAAATTGTCACATTACAGAAGTTGAATGCATTGAAGTTGAGCGTTATGTCAGTTTTGCTTTAAAAACAACATCTACACTCAATGTAAACTCAAACCAGGAAAAAGCCTAAATCACTGAAGTTAAGTCAAGTTAAATTGGTAAAATATATCTTTGACAATTTGTCAAATACTAATACATTTTCAGAAACAGAATGATGATGACAACGATGACGAAGATAAATCCAGAAAACAAAGCAAAGAGAAAGCACTGTAACCAACGAATGACTGCCAACAATATGCGATTCCAATTAAAGTAAATGATCTTAAAATGTAAAAAAAAAACAAGAAATGCATGAGGAACTTACCATGGTGCGCCATATATTCGAAATCCCTTGACGGTGACGTCAGAGTCCTGCAGGTAAACACAGTTTGTCAGGAGAGACTGAACATTGTCAAAGTCCTCGGGTTTCAACTTGGACACGGAGGGAAAGCGATAGTAATCCTGCTTGACCAGCTCCGCCATGAAATCCTTATCGAAGGTTAGCTCGTGATTCCCCGCGATCACCACTTTAAACTCGTACGGCAGGCTGCCTGCAACACCACAGAAAAACATACATGTTAAAACAGAACAGTAACCCTAGATTTTCATATTCAGCAAATAATGCCAACTTATGTACTGGTTTGGAAGAACTGTGACAATAAGTTGACATTCTTACAATAGTAGTGCAACCTAATCATTCACCTACAGGGAAATCCCATTGCTCCAAAATCCTATACCTCATAACTGCATGCTATCTTTTGGTTAGACATTGTTGCACACTAGTTTGCATTCACCACTGACAGATATATTTCTTGTCAATCGAACTCGCCGCATCTGGTCATGTCTGAATTTATCACAAAAAAAAATGCTCCGTTGAAGTTCATGTGAGGTTATTGTGATCCTAAGGAAAAGTCAGATAATGAAAAAACAGGACTCTGCAAGTAGAAACAGGCCATTTAACAAAACACACACCAACGCATCTTTCTTTACCTCTCTATTTCAGGCTACTGTCAAAGAATGTTACGGCTGGATATCGACTACGAGAGACTAAAGCTAAAACCTATCAGAAAATTTTCAGTCAAGGATGAAGGTACTGTCTGTGCCTTTCTAGCCACTATGGTCTTTTTTTTCCCCTTCTAAAGAAAGTGCACTAAAATTCAGCGGCCATCAAACGTTTATTAAAGTCACAGCCACCTTGTTTTCCCCTTTCTCTTCCTCACTTCAGCCTCCACCGTCAAAGCAAAGCTCTTTTGTGCTGGTACATCAGGATAATGCAACAGACAAAGTTGTTCTTTACAGAACTCAAACAAAAAGAGCGACTCTCTCTATATATATACACCAATCCTTAGACAGAAAAACACACAGACTGTCTCTCGGTGGATTGCATAACACATATGGAACGCTTCAAATGCGGAGTGCGTTTGAGAACAAAACAAATCACAATATTTCACCTACCAAAACAGATGAAACGAGGCTCTTTTCAAAGCAAAAATGGGACTAAAAATGAAAAAGCAAAGACAAAATAAAAGTCAAAATCCGGTGTGATTAAAAACCCTATAAAATATGTCTAAAGGTGCCTTTCGCAGCCCATTATTTGTTCTCTGTTATGAGAGAGAACAGTCTGAAATAGCCGGTTTAATAAAGGCTTTTCACAATTTGAATTGGAAGGGTGTCTTTTTAGGAAAACAATAAAAACCAATTAAATCTTGAACTGTAAAGGAATCAGAAAAGAGCAAAACGCTTGACCGAAAGTATAAAGAAAATATAAAGATAACCCGATTTAAAAGTAAACACTTTCCCAGCAGTTTAATTTACTTCCTTGCTTCTTCTGTGCGCTCGGCACTATATAGACTGGGATATATCATAAATCCCAGTCTAATCTAATAACAGGAGCCCATCTCTCAGCTCTGCGGGCCGCAGTCAGCCAAACGCCATCACGGATCCATTTACATGGAGCTTTCCCGTCGCACAAAACCGAATCACAAACCCCCAGCGGACGAGCTTCGTGCCAGCCTCTCTATGGCGGAAAAAGGCCTAGAATGCAATTACCTCCCCGCCGAATGCATCTTCTGTGTCCCCGCAGGGATTTTTACAACATTTTATTGCCATCAAAATGTATTTTTCGAAGAGGACTGCGAACATAAACTCTGTTTATTACTTTGAAGAAGCTACGGAGGAACATATGGGAAGGTATGTGGCGTATGGGAAAGCGCTTACAGTCAAAGGGATTTGGGTTTAGCCTCCGTGTTTGAGTCTGATTTACATCAGAGGACCGGTGCGGGGCACAGTTTGGCAATCGCTGCGCGTAATGAATGTAAATCAAATTAGTGAAAATAAACTACACACCGTAAACATCTGAAACTGAAGGATGACTGGGAGGGAACATGTGTATTTTGTTGAAAACAGAACAGAGCAATCACATTCGTCAAGTTTTTCGAACGGCTGCGCAAAAAAGACAAAAAAAAAAAAACATGTGGGATTTGATGAATAGAATCAAAAACAAAGAGCACATGGCAGCAGAAAGCCCGACAGCACAAATCACCAAACGTTCAATCATAAAATAAAACAATAGTTCACCCTAAACAAAACGTCATTATTTACTCTTCATTATATTTTTCCAAACTAGTATGACGTCTTTTCTTCTTTCAAGTTAACATCAGATTTTTTTTTTAAGATTTAGTAGAGATACTTTCATTTTAATTTAGTGTCTGATTAAGTCACAGTTATGCTATTTTGCAAAATAGCGGGAACAAAGGCATATCATTAAAAATTGTAGATTCATTGCATTATTAAAGGTTGTGTAAATACATTTTTAAATTCTAAATGAATAATTGATATTTACATTAAACAATTCGTCAATTTGTCTCACTGAAACTGATTTCAGAGTCTGAATATATCTTTTCTACTAAGGTTTTATGACGTTCTTGAGAGAAATACCAATGGGTGATACACGAGTCAAATGTTTTCAGTGAATCAGTGTACAATACCTGTCTGAATGAATCATTCATAAATCTAAATGATTTGATTCTCAGTTACTCAATGCTCAGGTCTCCATAGTTAAAACGTCACAGGAGGAGAAGATTTCTAGCAAATAAGAACTCAAATTTATGGCAAGTTTCACAACAGTTTTGTGTTTCTTTTGTGTCCTATGAGAAGTCTATTGTAAAGAGCAGGATGTTCTTCAAAAATAAATCTTTCCTGTTTAATACAAGTGAGTGACAAACAACAGCCTTCTCATTTTAAGCCCAACTATCCCTTTTAAAAAACATGCAGGTACTTTATTTTCCACCCTCACAACATCGCGAAACAAAGAAACAAAGCTGATCTATTAGACATCGGAGCTATCGGCTGTCCTGCATTGATCAAGGAAATAACCAGTGAACTCAGACGAACGACCTAGAAAAGCTCCTTATTTACACTGCGCAGATCCATGTTTGCATCCATGAATCCCGCATGGAGAAGTACAGGTCAGATCTCACGGGCAAGATATCGAGCAGAACTTAACTTTAGCAGAGAAACCTCATTCCCACCGAACGATTCCTGAGAATTGACCCCACTTATCAACAAAAACCATGATCAATGGCAACGATTAGCGGCTGGGCTTTCTGTGCCAGAAAAACAAACAAAAGTGAGCTTCACAAAAACGCATAGTGAATGAGGTAAACGCAAAAGAGAGGGAGGAAGAGGAAGGACACAACGGGCAGTATTTAAAAGGTCTAAAATAAACAACACCAATTTCCCCTTGCAAGTCTAATTTATAGAGGCCTTTTATGGGGTTTTTTTTCCCTCCTGTATCATTTAGCCCCTACTGCTAAAGAACAAAGGAGTGACCTTGGAAAGAAACGCAAGCATTTATATTTCGGAACTCTCCAGAAAATATAACCGGAATGCTTTGGCTCGGACAATGAAAACACCAAAGATCCCTTTTCCCGAAGATCCACTTCAGGCTCATCTGAGCAGCTTTTTTTTTTTTTTTTTTAAGAGTTCGTCAAAAGGCTTATATAAACTTCTCCATCATCGCGTCATGTTCAAGGGAATGATTTGTTTTAAACTGACTAAAACTCTTCTCTCCAAGCATGCATTTTGACAGAAGACAGCTTTCAGCCGTCATGAGATTATCTATCAGCACCCAGCTGCGTGTTTACAACAAAAAGCGATGATGTGAAAAATTATTTCATCATCAAGTTTCCTTTGAGACGTGAATAATAAGAAAGTCGGAGCATTCTCTGACCACCGGGCACTTCAAAAGCTGCCGGGTGTCACCTGCCACATACAAAAAAAAAAAAAAGGTGGCGTTGAGTACATTGATAGATGGAGGGATGGAAAGATTGCTGACAGCTCTCTCCGTTTCTTCTCTTCTGATGCACTGTTTCAACCGTGTGTGACACAGGAGTATGCATGGATGGAATGACGAAGGTGTGAAGGACAAACTAAGAGCCTGTGACATCAAACATCAGGCTCCTGCAAATTGAATTGATTGAATGTAATAAAGTAGGCGTTTCATTCAGAAATGAACACTGACAGTGGGAGGGGTGTGGTTAATGACGTCATGCTCATGCCCAAAACTGACATCATCAGAGAAGGCGGCCTGTCATGTTAGAGAGGAGGAGCATTTTCCGACTTGGGTTAAAAATTCTGAAGGCAATAAAATAAAATAAATAAAAATTGTGGATTGAAGAGTAAAATAAACCAATAATGCTAATTTGGCCAACAACAACAAAAAAAAGCTATTGAGAATACAACCATTTCTGGTCACTGTATGCTCCGACACATTTCACAAAGCAGTTATGCACAATATTGAGTTTGCATAGTTGATGTGTCTGTGTTCACGCACTTTAACATTAATCCCAATGCAGCATGACACAAAAAATGTTTCTCAATTCTTGCTAAATTGACTGAAATACTGGAATCTAAAAACTTCATTTTGAAACCAGCTTAACTGGATAACACTGAATATTGCTTGTGGCGCATGGCCACATGGATACACATACAAACAGTATGACAATACACCAGATTCGCTGGTCTGAAGGTCAGCGGTGTGAGTGGCTTCGCGGGTCAGTGTGATCTCTTTATGACTGTGTCAGGTGCCAACATCCCTACCCTCGGCCTGGGACTCCCAGGCGCCAACAGAGCTCTGGATGTCAGAGTTGGCAAGCGTTTGATTTAATCACACGTGTTTTGATCTACACCTCAAACAAAGCACAGGATCAAATAGGACTTGAGGGGGAGGATTTACTACATACATGATCGAAACAACACACAATCTTCTTAAACCACATTTCTAAGAACAGAATTCTCCAAAAAACAAACTCAAACGTCACTAAGAATTTTTTCATGGACACAAACCATGGTAGTACCACAGTACTCTGAAAAGAGTGGTAAAGAGAGAGCTTTTATATTTCTTTTAGTCAAGGTCAGTAAACAAAATACCATATTAAAGGCTAAATATATACTCAAATAACCCACAGTTTAAATACAAAGAACTTTATGACTTTCTAACTGAAATGAAAACACGTTAAAAGATGAATTTCCTACAATATAATAAGATCTGGAATGCATTACAGAAGCCAAGACTTATGCAAATTACAAACTCTATGCATGCAAATACACACTGCATAACAGATGTGTGTGTGTGTGTGTGTATGTGTTATACTCGCACTGTACTACAGCTCAAACTAATGAGAGCATGTCACGCATCAAGAGCTTCCAAACAGATATATTAACAAGAGTTATGGAAGTCAGGACTGATGTTTCA
The DNA here is from genome assembly GCA_032357445.1 of Enteromius radiatus. Taxonomy (NCBI): domain Eukaryota; kingdom Metazoa; phylum Chordata; class Actinopteri; order Cypriniformes; family Cyprinidae; genus Enteromius; species Enteromius radiatus. The sequence continues at coordinate 7,010,932 of JAUCMS010000127.1, read as the reverse complement.
ATCTCAAATCTATCAATCTCCCAGCGTGTCACAGTAACAACATCCGTGACGGCCACGTGCTGCAAGCTGGCTACGACCTGGGGCTCTTTGTTAAAAACAAACTATACTTTTTCAATAGCTATGGACAAATGGTTATCTAATACACTGCTAATCAGCAGACAACTGCCTATAAAATAGCAATTTATTCCTAAAACCTAACATTTAATATCAATTTGTGTAAAACGTTAACAAAACCTTTAATCTTTCCTCTAGATAGAATAAATAAATAAAGCAGACAATTGCGATACTCACAATTTTCAGCTTTTTCTTCATCAGTATTCTACATATTTTTCCTCAGAGGATTGTTTCTACACATAAAATCATGCTGAATTTAACCCTACATAAATAAGCATAATTAGTTGCTAATGAAGTTCCATTGCTCTCTTATGAATCTGTAATTAGAATGTCTTGTAGAAAATACTAAATAATTCTTACACCATGTCTCTACACCAGATAAAAAGATAAAAATAGATCTCACCGATAATAAGCAGAGCTTTCTACACTGACAATGCTTCTCCTGACACATTATTGCTTATTTATTTACTTATACAAAGATCATTTTTATATTGAATTTCATTTGTGGATTTAAACGACTTATTGCAACATTTAGATGTAAATGTTTTGTAAATTATACCGTTGTGTTAAATACTGTATTTCATTCCATAAAAAAGTTAATTTTAACATTACATAATTTTTAATTAAGTTAATAAAAAATTAGGATAACTGTCACTAAAATGTGACTTATTGATCCATTTTAGTAAACAGTCTCAAAAACTGATGCAACACTGGAGACGTCTATTGTACACACAGCATTACTGAGTAACATAAAACATAAAAACTAAAATCAATTCTGAATTCTCAATATATTTAATAACCAATCAGTATGAGCTATAGTGGCACAGATGCACTAGCATTCGAATGTCTGGAGTTTTATAAAAATGTTTTTGTAAAGTAAATTACACTCACCATTGCTAAATGTATTTGATCAAAAATACAGTAAGAACAGTAATAATGTGTAAAATAATATTACCATTTTGAACAGCTGTTTTCAATTTGAATATATTTTAAAATATAATTTATTACTTTCATGCAAAGCTGAATTTTCATCATTACTGTAGTCTTCAGTGTCACATGATCTTTCAGAAATCAATCTAATATGCTGATTTGCTGCTAAAAAACACAATCAATGCTCAAAACAGTTGTGAAGCTTAATATTATTGTGAAAACTGAAATGTTTTTATTCCTTGGATTTCTGGATCAATAGAAAATTCATTAGAACAGAACAGCATCTATTCGAAATCTTTTCTAGCAAAAAGTAACCTGCCCTTGCTGAACAAAAGTATTGATTGAAACTGAAAAAAATTTAATTAAATCTTACTGACCACTTTTGAACGCCACTGTACAATGACTAGATAAGCACATTTTGTTTTAGGAGAAAAATATACTATCATAAATCCAAATCCAAAGTTAAAAAGTTGAGAAAAATTAAATTATAATTCATCATAAATCAAAAACCAGCATAAAAAAAATCTCTCATAATGACTTTGAGTACCCAGAATTCCTCACTGAACAGAAGAAAATCCAATCAGTAATCACACACACAGCCCACTGAACACCTTCTGTTATTGTAACGGATGCCGTAAGGAGAAACCCAGCCTCTCCTGACCATTAGCTTCAGTCACTAAAACCTGTCACCACCACTTCACACGTCGCTAAACCCTACGTGTGTGTGTGAGGGTCAGCTGTGATGCAAGGGGTTAAACGGTGGTTAATCGCAGCTCTTTACCTAACCAGTCGTTAAACTTCTTGACCTCCGAGGGCAGGCCCAGCTCGGTGAAGTCCCCCGTGTGCAGCAGAACGTCCCCGTAAGGCATCTGGATGCCATCTGTCCGAGAGTGTGTGTCTGACACACACACAAATCGCGTGTGGCCGCTCGGCTTGGGACTGTCGTACGAGAGGGGGTCCACCCTGAGAGCGAGAGTAAGCCACAGAGAGACAGATAGAAGGAGAAAAAGAGAAGGAGGGTATTTTATGAGCATGAAAATCAGCAGAAATAACTGTACACAACTGCTAGCCGGCTAGTTACAGAAGTACATGAGCTCAGCGACGTGCTTAAAATCAGTCTGTCGTTGCTATGCTCCTAACACAAAAAAAAAATTTGAATGAAGTATCAATGTACAGTAGTGACAAATGTTTGATCAATAACAGACCCATGTGTGACGGAAACATTAAGGAACTGGATTCATTAAATGATGGAACTGGAATTGAACCATATGTCTTTTCATACACTAGCATTAAACTCTGGGTTTGGTAAGATTTTGTAATGTTTTTGAAGTCTAATGCTCACCAAGGTTGCGTTTATTTTTAAAAAGTAGTATGATGAAATATTATCAGAATTTTAAATAGCTGTTTTATATATATATATAATTATGATTATTAAATATGCTTTATTTTCAACATCATTTCTCCAGTCTTCAGTGTCATGTGATCCATCAGAAATGACTTTAATATACTCATTTACTGCTCAAGAAAGATTTCGAATCATTATCAATGTTGAAAACAGTACTGTTGGAATTTATTTCTCTTCAGGACTCCTTAATTGACAGAAAGTACAATAGAATAGAATTTATTAAACATTTAAAATGTCCTTATTGTCACTTTTTATCACTTCTATGCATCCAACCAAATTAAAGTATTCTTTTTCTTCAAATAAATAAATAAAATCTTACTGACATTAAACTTTTTACTAATAGTATATATTATAAATATTCTTATATTAATTATAAACATATCTACATAAAATTTAAAAACAAACCATAATTCAATCATTATAATATTTACTCTAAGTAAATGGGTAGGCAGAAAAAAATAACAACAAATTGGACGACAGTTGGATAAATACAGACGGACGGATAGATATTTTAAAAAGATAATAATTGTTGCAGAAACATTTTCCCCATTTGCATTCACAGCTTTTGTGGAAAAGTGAAAACTAGAGCAGAATCTTTTGTTGCAGAAGCTCTGAAAATGGAAGCAGCCTTCAGAAATTCTCACATTTGATGTCTATTTAAGAGAATCACTCTCTTCTTGTCTGAACATCCTTTTATTTATTTTCCCAAAGATAGTTTGGGGGGGTGGGAGAGAAGTGGGTGGGGGTGGAAGAAATTCTCCTCTATAACTCAAAAGGAATGAAAAAAGGATCTTGGCTGTAATTGAAGTCAGAAACGTGCAATAAGCCGCACTTTTTCCCCCCACTATTATTTCATTACTAAAAGGGTTGTCAGTCGACAAAAAGCCCTCGGCTCTCTAATTAACACTTACATCTCCTGTCCGACTAAAAATATAAAGGACCTTAGGAAAGGAGGTGGGCCGTCGTGCACAACACACATACTCTCTCTGTCTCTCTCTCTCTTACACACACACACACACACACACACAATTCCATTAAGGAAAGCAAGTATGTTAAGCAGTTGTACATAAAAGAGAATGGACTCAAATGAAAGAAAAGAAAATAGCTTAGGATGGCAAATAGCGAATCGACGAAAAAGACGACAGATAGAAAAAGAAGAAATACACAGAGACATATATAAGAACAAACAAAATAAGGTAAAACGAAAGAAAGAAGAAAAGGGAGGAAAGAAAAAGCCGCCCATTTTCCATCGTCACTGGCTTGTGCATCTGTCTAAATTCTGATTACATTTATATGACCGAGTCATATCTGAAATGAACCACCTGCACAGAAAATCATGACACTTTAAAAACGAGAGAGAGAAACAGGCGGACAGAAAATAATATTTGTTATTGATCACAATGCAGTAAATAAAAGCAGGCCCGCACACTCTCTCTCACACACACACACACACACACACGAGTATTGATTAAATGTGGTCTGTGGTGGTCAGGCCAGCCACTGAGATATAAAAGACTCGACAGATCTAGTTATGGAAGCGGCTGGTGTGCTGAACTCTGTGGCCTACACACACACACACACACACACACACGGTCATATGAATCTATTAGAGTCAACAAGGTTTTTTCCACATGGAAACAGAGCTGTGTATCTGTCGGTTCACTATCACCTGAACACACGACTCACAGGATTCGTTTCAAAAGCAAGCCAACA
>JAUCMS010000127.1:6988397-7003846 GCA_032357445.1 Enteromius radiatus | reverse complement strand
AAGTATAATAGTAAAAGAATATCGGTTATGAATATCGGTTATCGGGCACGTAAGCAAGCAAATAATTGGTATCGGTAATAAAAAATCAATATCGGTCAATCACTAGTTTTAAGAGTGTTTCAGATGAGAATGTAGTTGTTTAAAACACAAACCTGTGATTTATTAAAAAAGAGAGTGCCTATTTAAGTTTGCTTCGCCGATTTCGGAGCCGTGAGCTCCACGCGAACACCGGGAGCTCAGTGCTCATGTATCCAGGCTAGTATTTCGGACACTTGCTGCTGCCTCCTGATGCCTCTGTAGTGGTTAAACAGGAGGTTAAATTCGTTTTGGGTATATCTCATAGGCAAACTCTGGTTTAATTAATCTATTATGGATTTCCTCTTTATTCCTGTTTCTATTAAAGTACGAAGATGTATCATACAAAGAAGATGATTTTGTCTTTGCATTGACTTAACATGTAAATCACTCGCGCTTAACGCTTCGTTGGCATCTGGTGTGAACACAGCAAAAGAGTCGGCTGTGTGGAGATACTTCATGGTATCGGATCGGTATCGGGTATCGACAGATATACAAAGCCCAGGCATCGGTATCGGTATTGGGACTGAAAAAGTCGGCAGCCATTAAAATAGACGTTTTTTTTTCATAGAAAAATAAACCAGAGCCCTGCACAGACTATAAGGAAATATTTCACATTTCTCTCCCGCCATGGAAAGATTCTTTCTTTAATGTAAGAATTTGGTGAGAGAGTGACCGAGAGAAAGAGCCGGAGTGAGAGATTGAACTCTCTGTGTACAGTATGAATATTTCAGAGGGCCGTGTTTTGTAGATGTGGGGCACAGGGCTGTGAAAAGAGTGCCCTGCAGTCAAGCCTTTGATGCAGATAGCACCGCCACTGCACTGATCTGCAGCAGGAAATGGACTTTTCAGGCTTATCTGCCTCACTCAGGGCCACGTGTGTGTGTGTGTGTGTGTAAGACAAGCAGGGGCAGGAAGCTCTATGAACCAGGGCCAAAGAATAAAAATTATAATGATAATCATCAAGAGGAGCCAAATATTTACTGGCTTTTCCACTCATGTGGTTCGGCTTGTACTGCTATTGGTGAAGAAACATCAAGCCGTGCGTGCAGTCCACCACCTTCCCTCATACATAGCAATGAAATCCATTTCAGACAGAGAGACACAGCGTTTCTATCTTATCTTGTGCTTCTCAGCTGTCGGCGCTAATTCAATAAACTTCAGACTAACACGGAGAGCACAAAAACGAGAGAGAGAGAGAGAGAGAGAGAGGGGTTGGAAAAACAGGATGGAGGATGAGGATGAATGAGGAAACACTTTATGAACAAACATTTCAATTAGAACATGACAATATTTAGCCCTTTTAGAAACCACTATGTATTTCCACGGGTTGTGTTATTATTCAAAAATCTGCTGTATTGCAAGTCTAAAATCTCTTCATATTTCATTTCATATTCTGCCAACCTCTCGACTTTTCATGTTTTGATGTCATTTTCAGCCCTTTGACAATTTTTTTCAAATTCAGATTCACCACTGACAGGGATGAAAAAATGTGCAAAATTAAACAATGAGCCAAATTATGTTATTAGACAGGATGTGAAATGTGGTAAATGACTATATTGCACAGCTATTATTGCTTCTATAAAAATGGTACCAATACCATATTGTATAATAACCATTAACTATGAATTATTATACTTATCAATTACACTTACTAGTGCTAACTGCGATTAATTGCATCCAAGTTTTTGTTTAAATAATGCCCTATATATATATCTGTGTGTATACTGTGTATATTTATTATGTGTGTGTGTGTGTGTATATATATATATAAAAAAAATTGTATAATAATATAAATATATTTAATATATAAAAACAACATATTTTTCTTTCATGCATGTGTGTGTATTTATATATAGCTACTTACTAAATATACATATATTATAATTTATTTAAACTTTGCAGTTTTATTTTACGATACAGGTAAAATGCATTAGGATAAATTGATTGGTTATTTTTTAAATAAAAGCTGTATCAGCATAACAAATCAGCACACTGGAATGATTTCTGAAGGATCATATGACACTGGAGTAATGATGCTGAAAATGCAGCTTTCCCACCACAGGCATAAATTGTATTTCAAAATGTATTAAAATAAATGAAAAAAAAATTAAGTTATTAAAGTTATTTTACATTGCAATATTATTTCACAATATTACAGTTTTCACTAATCAATAAAAAAATGCCTTTCTTTCTGTGATTCTCAATGTTTTTAAGACTGCAGACTTCAGAGCTGAAACAGTTAATCCTGAAGTGGCTGTTATAAAACAGATTCCTTCAATCTTACAGAACCAATTGAAGGAAACGTTACAGAGCATGCAATGCAGTCCACCGTGATATCTAAAGCAGAGTATGAGGCCAATCTAATCTTAACAAATAATCTATTCAGAACTAGCAAAGTCAGACGTCCTTTATCTGTGACAGAAGTGGGGAACTTCAGCCAATCAATTCAGCAGGACCTTCTAAATCTCTGTACGGGCCACAGAGTCGTTCGTCTGGTAGGGAAATGCACGGTTGCCTGTGCTTAAAAAAAAAAAAAACTTCAAAAACGTATAGACCTGTCCCAGACCTGCCCAATGTCAATTGTCACTTGACCCCTGTGACCTCGTGCAGTGGCTGCCTCGGCGGACAGAAGCTGTGTGAGTTTAATCAAGGGTTCTCTCATTTCAAAGGCCTCAGGAAGTCCTGTGTAACCCTCGCTCACACACACACACACACACTCATGCTAAAACAGATCCCCCAGAAAGAAAGAGTTCAGGCTTTCGGAGGAACAGCCAGAATGAGAGAGAGTTCTGATTTAATTCGGCGGGACATCTGCATTATAGAGACCTGGCTAGAGTGCTTACCGCAATTACAGTCCACGCAAAGCCCCGCTAGTTCCAATATTTTCAATCCCATGCACTTCCATTACACGCATCGCACACGAGTGTACGCACTGCCCTCGATTCCTGCCGTTTGTCACTCATGCGCTTTAGAACGACAATGTAAATGTGCCAAACATAAATCTCTAAAGACATGTGCAGTAAAACCTGCTCGTACAAGAACCAGGCCAGTCACCGTATTCTCTTTCAGAAGAGGAATTTTCTGCATGCCTTTCATCAATGAGAAAAAAAAGCAACGATTTTTCAAACAAACAGAGGAGGAGACTTCGTAAAGCAACAATATTCTTCTTTCTCCTGTCCAACGACAAGATAAATACGTGACGTAATTCAAACAACACTGAATTCAAAGTGGATACAAAAGTCTGTGGTTTTGCTAGAAAGCATGCTGCATTCGTTTAGCTCAATATGAACACGTGTGTGTTCCCGTGGCTGGGATGAATTCTTAAACGCTTCGCACTTTTATGAGCGTTTTAATTATTCAAAGGTTGAGAAATTAACAAGACTAAAGGAAGCCGATCAGAGACGCACAATGAAAAAAAAAAGAGGAATAGAGGGATAATTCAGTCTTGCAGACTTACAAATGAAGTGCACAATATTTTAGTGATTTTAATTAATCATATTAGTAATGATAGAAAATTAATTTGTACACATCAAGTGCACTAAATTTGCTTCATTTCGACAGAATGATTCCAAACAGTAACTCTTATGGAAAGATTAATTAAGAGTGATTTGTTTATGAATCACAACACTGGTTAATTTTGTTTCACAAAAAAACTGATCAGCTCATAAGAGTCACCTGCTTGCGAATCATGCTGCATCATTGGACATGCTGCATGTTTTCTTGGTATTTTATAATCACGTTCAATTCTGACAGCAAATTCACATTCACTACTTAAAGCATTATCACATTGATGAATCCATCCAAAATTGCACTACTGTTTTTTCCCCCTATTTTTTCATTGTGATTTCATAATCAATCTACTTTGTATTGAACAGTCCAGTATTTTTAGGCTGGCATCTGTTCAGGCCCGAACATGTGCACATTAAAGAGCAGGGCAACGGAGCCAAAGATCAATTACACTCTTATTAAAGAGAGCTGGAGAAATAAAGGCACAGGAGCTGCCAGGCCGTGCTCGGTTATTTCTGTTAGATCAGGTTAAAAAGAAAAAAAGGCAACAACCAATTTCAGGTGGAACGTGGCTGTGGGGAGGAGGGGTAATGAGGGAGCAGGTGAACAACCGATTTCAATCACAAAGAAGATAGAGGGAGAAAAAGAAAGAGAGGGAACAAATAAGAGAGGATGTAGGGAAGGCAGTGGATAAAAAAAATATAACTAGACTAGACTAGCAGTGCTTACATGGCAGCAAAAGAATAGTTAAAGCCTTAAGTAATTTAGGATCTATGCTTTGGTTTGCATAAATGCTGCATCAGTTTTTTTTATTGGGAATAAACATATAATGTTACGTTAACTTCAGTGCAAAGCCAGCTATGCGGTTAAAAAAATTAAATATGCAAATATGCACAAGAAAGAAGACCAATTGCAATGCAGCATGCAAATAAATGCAAGAAAGATCAAATCACAACTTAGTATTAGATACTCAAACACTATCAACTAACTTTACATCATACAGCAAAATAAAACAAATCTGAGTTTTAATCGAGTGCTGCTGAAAACAGTTTCAAAGTTAAAAAAAATTCGGTCATGTCAGCTTTAGATAAAGAATTAGCTAAACAATGTGCTTGGCATGTGCTTTCCATAAATCTTCCCCAGAAAAAAAAAATCACACAGACTCCACTAGTTGAAGCGACATGACTAGCACTAGAGCATATGCTTTCTGTTGCTGTGAATTTGTTCCACGCAAACAAGAGCAGAACAAAAAACACACACATAGGTGCCTAAAACAAAGGGGAGGGAACCAAAACCCTTGGCCAGAGTGCTTTACAAAAACGTTTCTTCCTAAGTCTTCCTCTGACTCCCGAGGTCACGTTGGTGAGCCTTAACGAGGGTAATTGCTGTCGATGCACAAGGGCCATGTGCATAACTGGGTCACGGCCACGATCGTCTGAAGACACAACGTCTACTGTGTAGCGTAACGAAATTCCCTGCTAAACCACCTAAACGAGGGCTGCATGAAGTCAGCGTGAAATCCAAAGTGAGCCGGTTTGTTATAGCATGTTCCTGGTGCAGTGCACCAATTCATCTATATTACTCCAAAGTAAAAAAAAAATATTAAGAATCTTTCTCTGAAGCGTCTTTCGTACTTAGCAGGCTTTTCAATTTTACCGCAAACTCTAGCATGGAACTGCAAAAACTACAAAAACATCCAACTGACAATAGCAAATCCTTATCCTACATATCCTACAAAGAAACGTGTTACTGATATAAAAATGTAAAAATGTAATGTTTCAATTAACTAACAAAATGGTCATAATTAACAGTAAAAGGTTCCCTTAGTCTATAGTGAAAAGCTGTGATAGCTCTAATGAGATATTTAATGTAATTTACAGTAAAATACTGTTAAATGTAGTTTTTGAAAGTGCATGAGAACACAGAAATCTGTGTAACTGCTAACATTTTTATTGAAATGAACATTTCTTCTTTATTTTTCTTACAAGTCATGTAACTTAAATCCCCAATGTACATCTAGACTTGACCATATAGGTTTTTAAAGTGTCTGTATGTATATCATAAAGGTAAAAACAGATTTCAGTAATTCGGTATATTAACATTATTTCAGATAGTAAATATGCTACCGTATTTTTTACAGAAAAATTGAGGTAACCACAGCTGCTGCTTTTGCCCCCATAAATTTCACAGATTTTTTAAATATTGTTTTTTTATTTCAAGCTGACTTTAAGGGCCCGGTCAGGTAGATGCAGCTTTAAAGCAAAGCAAATCACGGCGCATGCTGACTAGAAACCAAAAACATGGCCTTTTCTAAACGTCCCCACGTTTCTTCAAGCGAATGTGCAGTTGTGTGTGTTTATGTCCAGCAACGCTAGCCTCTGGTAAACACGATCATTATCTCCCCAATCTAAACAAGCCTTTGCTTTCCCAGAACACACTGCTCTATAAGCAAGGAGGTGATTAAGGAGAAAGCAGTGGACGAAGCAAAGCTGATACTAGAAAGGAATCACAGGCCTCGGTACGTTAAACCGCAGGTGATGCAAACACCAGTGGCTTTAAATAATGATGCAGCCTTTTTAATCTTCATCATGTTACAGCTCGAAAACACTTGCTGTGTTAAAACGACTCGGTTTCTACTTTAACTGAACGGATCGTGCTAAATTATCAGCCTATCAAATGGACAATAAGAATTTAAATGATGTAAAAGCTTTTGTAATAACACCAGCATGCTACAGTAGTACTTTTACCATCATCATATTCAACAGTCTGGAAGACCATACCCTAAAATGAATAATGTTCAAACAGCATGTCTGCAGTAAAGACTTTTCCCTCCAAACCACAAACCGCTACACAATCCGGTTTTAGATTGCACATAATGCAGTGCATGAAAATGTATTTGACAAAGAACTCAGTGTATGTTTCACCTGAAATATGTAATATTGTGCCACAGCTGAGGTCGATATAAAAACCAAGAGCCTGAAAATCATAATCGTAACTTCAATCTATTTCTGTCTGACCCGCGTAGACCATTATGCTATTAAAGGTATCTTGTGTCTGATGCAGTCCAAACCTATTACAAAGTTTGCTTATTCAGGAACAAACACCATGTTAGACATATAAGGCTCTGTGATACTGCAAGCCTGACAGACCAGGAATAAAGTATGAACTGATGCATTTTCTAATTTCAAACATAAACGGAATGCGTAAAAAAAAAAGCAAACAGAACTATATTTCTGTGCATTGTCCCTTGTTACTCACATATGCACGTGTGGCGGTTGAAAGCGGCTCTGGTTAATGTTGTAGTGGGTGAAGGCCTGCGTGGGGTTGGAGCTGTACTCGTCCACCGAGATGGTCACTTTGCCTTGTGACGGCATTCCGTGGGCCATTCTTTCTCCACGTGACACATGAGACACTTCACCAGGACCCTGGAGCGACCCACGCAGTCTGCATCCTTCAGAACCACCACTTAAACGCTGAAAAGAACCCTTGGTAGTGCCGAGATGGAGGACGAGATACTATCTGTAAAGACTGAGTGACAGAAAAAAGATTATGATGTGAAATCAATTGCATAAATGACTTTATGAGTAATATATAAGGAAAACAATAGATGGTAAAAGTGGAAATTACTAAACTGCGTTGTATTGCAGAATATTTAATTTATGTACAATATTTGCTTGCTTGAATGTCTACTATCTTATTGAAGTGTTTTATATTCTTTATATGAATGGTAAAGAGTAATTTACTGCAACAAAAAAGTACAAATAGTACATTTCTTCCTAAAAATTAATGTTTTAGGTACATACTTTTGTCAATTAAGATGCCACTACAAGTTATTTTTTACAGTGTACATCAATTTTATTTTCTATAATATGTCTGCCTAAATATTTAAAGCTTTTCTGGCAAACATATAATAATTAGACTACAATTTATAATAATTTTTTAAAATATTTATATCATAAAAACTAAAAAAATTAAATAAAATAAAAAAATGCTGATCACTAGTAAATTTCTTCAGAATCACCTCTAAACTCGACAAGGCAAACTCGAGCTGCAAACTTAAACAATACTTTAACACGGTGTCTAATTACAGATGAATGACAGATCAGTACAACATCATTATAATCCAAAGCACAACTGAACTGACAACAAAATCTGAGCAAAAGTGCTGAAAACGAAACTTAACAAAAAAAACTGAGAAAGGTGAGCAGCGAGTCAGCCTCTCCAGGGGGACAGTTAACTACAACCAACTACAAAATCTAGCCCTCTAAAACAACTTTCATTCACTTACTTAAAAAGATGTTATAACATATTTACTGTAAAAACTGTATAGCATGTTGCTGTCACTATGTGTTTTATTCTTGGAAAAATATTTACATATAAAACAAATAAAGAAAATAATACATCTGGCAAATAATTACAATGACCATTATAATATTTACTGTTTAAATTAATGCAGAAGTAATAATCACTGATTCTGCACAGGAACACACGCCACAATGTATGTGTATGTTTTTGTGTTCCTGATTAAATACTGGTTTACCGCACTAGATTCAGCTTTGACACCTTACTAGACATCATTTAATGAGGCAACCCATCATTGTAAAATCCAAAAATTGAGCACGGAGTGCACTCTCTCCACGTTATCAATGGTACTATCAAGGTGTGTGAAAATCATATTATTTAACTAAACACAACATATGCAAATGTGTATCAGACTGCAGGAATTTAAAATGTGATGCAAATTAATTCTGAATTCTTGCAGTTTGTTCTGTAGATTTGGACATGCAAGAATTAGTCAGTAGTACTATGTCAATCAATTCAATGTTTTTTTTCTTCTTTTTTTTAAGTTTATGAATAATTTATGAGTCTTGTCTAATTTATGAATCTTGTTTTCAGTCCCCTCTTCAATATTTCTGCAGCTTTACTTCACACCATTATTATTATAACAAGAATTACTTAGCAATAACTTTTTTTTTTCAAATTAACTGTAACACACTATAGTTAGTTATGCTTACTGTGTTTAAATCCACAGTACTAGTTGCATACAAATAACCGTAGGCTAATTATAATTCCATTAATTTGAACTTAATTTAAAAGTATTATCATGCACAACATTATAAGATAACGTTTTCACTTAACGTTATCTGTCATTAAGTTATCTTTGATTTAAAGTTGAACTCTTTCAGTAAATTACAAATAACTCTACAGGTGACATACTAATTTGTTTAACGTAAATCAAACATTTTTTTTTTCTTTTAATAAAATGCTCAATTTCCGCATGAAACAATATTCATCCTCATTAAACCACGTATTCTGCAATAAAAAATCGCTTTCCTCACCTCAGCTAGCTAGCAACCACTAGCATAGCTGCATAAAAAAAAACTGCCGTTGCGTTTAATATATAACGTGTATACGCCCGCGTGATATTTATTTGCGCACAACTCTACCGCTTCCGGCTGAACAATGCGAGAGAACGATCAAAATAAAGGCTGCAAATCAAGCTTCAAGTGCGGACTACACTCTTCAGAGAGAGAGCACAAGAGATCAAGTTGAACCTACATCACCCCCGACTACAACATCCCCGACATTTCTTGTTAAAAACACGCAAAGTCGCGCGTAAATGTGTCCAACACGCCTGCCGCAAAGGGTGATCGCTCCCTGGGTGAGTGGCCGCGCTGACACCGCCGCTCAATGACAAGCCACCTCTAACCCTTTTGTGTCTTATTTTTTTTTCTGGCTCCCTGTCTAAGCGTACATTTCCAGGCTGCATAACACAGCAGAAGAGGTTGGAAGACCCTCTTTCACTCTCGCCCACCTCTAAAGATGTTGCTCCATACACGCCGGGGAATGCAGATGTCGGTAGCCGAAGAGGTGGCACTCGGAGCCGGCCAGGGGCAGGACCCTCGACCCTGGGAGACCCTCCGGCGAAGCTGGCGGCGAGACGCGGGAAAAGCGGCGCAGGCAGGCGGCGAGAGCCTCACTCTGACTGGCGGAGAGGGGGAGTGAGTCTAGACCGCAGTAGAGGAAGAAAGGACTGCCACTGGGGTCAGAGAGCAGCGACGAGAGCATAGCCTCCGTACTAGCATGGCGGAGCGAGTGTGTGTGTAAATGTGTGTGTGGTTACTCCTCCCCTCCCTCAGAAGAGTCTGCCATGATATGCGTTCACACGTGGAGAAGAGAGATCCTCTTCTGCTGCTTATTTTCGCGTCTTTCTGCAGTGTCCTTTGTTGAATTTTAGTGCATTGATTTAATCAAACCTGAAAGGACCTAAAGTACCTGGAGGAAGTGTTTATTTGGGTTGCATTTTAAAGGAGAAACCAAGCTTTACTTCACTGTGTGTGTGTGTGTGTGTGTGTGTGAGAGAGAGAGAGAGGGAGAAACCCAGCACTGAGTCTTTGTTACTGTCAACATTTAGAGATGTTTGCAAAGTTTTTTATGTATGACTAAGTAAAAGGTAAAATTAGACCCTTTTTAAAAGCAATTACAATATCATAAATCCTAGCATGAATACACAACAAAATTGTGACCAAAGAAACAAACCCTTTTGCTGTTTAATACTATTATTTCTGGCATTAGACAAACATGGCATTACATTATAGGAAATGCATTATGGCGTACCAATTAAATGTGTTAAAGTGAATGTGAGTGATAGATTCAGTTCAGACTGACTGCGTTTGACTTACGGGTGTCAAAATAAGAAATAATATATAACATAACATTAAAAAGTGACTTTTCTTGCTTAAACTCAATTGAACCATTTAGTGTGTGTGAGAGAGACAAATTAGATTAGTGCTCTAAAGAATACTTGCATATATAATTTCTCATAAACAATGTAGACACTCAAAAAGATGGCTTCGTATTTTTTTAAATTGTACTTTTTTGCAGTTGTGGGTTGTGTTTAACCAAATGAACACAAGTGTAAGGTTCTCTCTCTCTCTCTCTCTCTCTCTCTATTGTATGTGTGTATTATAGATAATACATTCGTATGATATACTGTGTGCTTATCATCCAACTTGAAATTAGATTCTTTTAAAGAGTTATTTAAATGGAAAGGAACCATCTGGTCAAAATTCTCTTTATATTATACAAATATAATAGACCTTATAATTTTCCCATTTAGCCTATTAAAATATTTGCCCTGTCCACTCTGCTCATTCAGACCAATCAAATCAGTTCACATACTTTTGTGGCAAATGTTACAATAATTTGCAGTGATTGCAAAATATGGTTCATATATGTGATGACTTTTACTAATTTCTAACATTGCTTTTCATTTCATCATGCATGCATTTAGTTTTGTGTTTCCTTTCAGTGTCTTAAAACTAAAATTGCTCTGAAATCTTTGCTAAGTGAAATGATGGCATTGGGCTGTAGCTGTTTTGCATTACTGTTACGTGATGCAAGCAAGAAGGTGAATCTTTCACCTTTTTTTTTCACAAACCCACACAACTAATACACGCAAACCACACACAACTAAGCAACATTTCTATTTGACTTTTCTCTTATCTCTGGAAAATGTGTTTTCATCGACTAGCCAGCGGGCAATAATGTGGTGGGAGAGTAGGAATTTTATTCGCGGAGGCCGCCGTTAAACACCACACCATCATTTGTCCCCCTGCCTGCGCTAGTGAGCGAGTGAGAGAGAGAGAGAGCGATGATAGATACAGCTTCAAATGTCACCGAAGAAATGGCCTCTGACATGAATGTTTTATTCAGTCTCCTTCCCCTGATCACATCTATACAATAGAAAATGTAAATGTTATGCAGAATGCTTAAAAAATTCACTATATATTTTATGACCTTCTATAAAAGAGGGGCAAAATGACTCCATGAAAATGGAAATGGAATAAAAGCCATATTAACCAGGAGGGTGGGATAGATTCTGTGTGACGAGTGATGGGTGATTTTCACTTAACCCAAATCTAGCAGCGGGGGCACAAGCGAGGACACACACACACACAGATTTATGTCGATCACACATATTGTCACTCTTTGGAAATCAAGACTATAAAAAAACGAGAGGAGAAGAGAAAAAATTTAATTGGATTTCGTATAATGCACTGCATGACTGACTGAATTAATTTAAGTCAAAAGGATTTATTTTAGAAACCTTCATCCTAAAATATTAAATTCTAAAAAAAAGTAATACCTGGAAAAGGAGTACATTCACCTCAGTGCCTCAATGGTTGTATTTAACATTTGCTCATGCAGTTTTTTTTTTTTTTTGAGCCAATCACATGTTACTAATCATTCTTTAGCCAAAATGACATGGTGATGCTGATTGACTGATGCCTCCTAATTGAGATATCAAAGGCTTATCCCAGCAAGAAATATATTTCACACTTTTAAAAGCCTCCAAAAACAGCCCAGCTCTCGTAAAACATCTATACAGCTAAATATTTTCAGTGCATATATGTGGCTTGCAGAAAATGACTTCTTCAAAATACACCAGCTAATTCCTCCAATAACGAAACCAAATGGTGTAGTTACGAGATTTACCAGGAGGAGCTTACAGCCAAATACTGAATCTGCCTGATATCCATCCAATTTAAGGGCCAAATTTACACACTGGCACACCTTCAACGTCAACATTTAGCAGACATTTTTAACTAAAGCAACTTAAGGCTGAAAAGCAGCACGCAATTTTGAGGCATTCTGAACACAAGCTCACAGAAACATGAAAACGTATGTGGAGACTTCGTAAAATGTTACAAAATTGACTCAAAATAAACAAGTTCGACATCCTATGAATGGATTGAATCATAGCCTGAAGCTGATATAAACTTGCCAGTCACACACACACCATATGATTTCCTGTAAAATCACTGCAACTATTGAAAATCTTCAGACTGACTCAGGGCTTGTAGCAACTAGCATCGACTCCTTCAAATCTGTGCAAAGCTGTGTATTGTATTTTAGTCTTTGGGTGACATAAATAATCTTTATAGTGCACAATGCCATGTTCAAAAACTACAGTAGTAGAGATGAGATGCAGTTTTCTTTCTAAAAATAAATAGGAATTATTAAATGTCATAAAACAGCATTTACAACTTCAAATCCAATATTAAATATTAAAACAACATTTTCATGTTGACAGTAAAGCAGCGCATAATGCATTTTTGCAAGTTTTTAGACTAACATTCAAAGGTTTTGAATCATCAAGATCTTTTAAATGTAATCATAAAGGACACATTAAATTGATCTGAAGTGACACTAAAGACTTTTAGAAAGGCAAAATCAAAGAATCCTATAAAAATATATCATGGTTTTCATTAAAAAAAAAAAAATTACATAGCACATACAATATATTTTTAGTATTGATAATAATATGAAATGTTTTTTAAGCAGCAAATTAGCACATTAAATTAATTTCTGATGAATGCTGAAAATTCAGCTTCACCATCACAGAAATAAACTGCACTTCAAAATGATTGAAAACCTGATTTTACCAACACAGTCTCGTCACCAATTCATTAATATTTCACAAGGTGGCTAATTTGTACAAATTTGTGCAACCTCACTCATACGATTTTGTACAATTTGTCTAAACCCCAGTGACGGGTATATTTAGGGGGAGGAGGGGTTAGGTGCAGGTCGTTCGTACAAATTCATACAAATTGGCAACTCGTAAAATCCATACGATTTAGCAAAAAACATATGAATTCATACAAATTAGCCACCTTATAAAATAAGTACAAGTTTATAGTTTTTGTGAAGTTTAGGCTTACAATCAGTGTTTGGTACTTTAGTATCATTCATGTATCATTTCCATTGATTTTAGGGATTACTCATGGTTAAGTTCTGTTTAGGTGTAGAGATATGGTCAAAACTAAATTTTGGGATCAAAATGTTGTTTAGGGGTCAACAATATGCTGACCTAGGAACATATCTAACTCAGCAAATTCAGGTTGTGCCATTAACAATTTCACATTTAAATAGAAAGCAGTTATTTAAATTTTTATTATTATCATTATTATTATTTTTTATTGTGATCAAAATGCAGCCTAGGTGAGACTTTTTTGTTTGAATAGTAAAGTGTATCTGTATAATATCAGGTTACATTTGTAAAGTTGAACCCAGTGTTTTGTTCATTGTCGGTTTGACAGCTCTGCGCCTGTGGGTCCGAGGGTGTGCGCTACACGTATTACCTTTTGGAACTGGAGCACTGATCAGGGTGAGAACTCACAGCGTCACAATGCTGCTTCTACAAAACGTGGAATGGCCTCTTGTCATGTTTTGACAGGGATTACAAAGGTCTGTTGTTCTGTAGCAGCACATCTCATAGAGACGCCTCAGTCATCGCTGAAGTTGCTCTGTCGCTAAGGTGCAACTGGCATTCGACCAGAACTACTTAACCCTACACAGAATAGAATGACAGAACGATAGATAGATGTCAGATTTCTTGAATCTATCCATCTCTGAAAAAAACAAGAAAGTTGTATTGGTGACCCTCTCTTCACCTCTTACTTTTAAATTCTTTGAGTGTCTGTGTTTGAGAATTCAGAATCCAGGGTGAAGTTGATTCTCTTCAGAGAGACTGAACTCTCAATCCCATCTCTCCTCTCCGCTAATGCTAAACCACAGAGATGGATCAATCACTCTTCCCTCTCTCTCCCCATCGGCTGTGAAAGTGTGACAATAAAAAACAAGGAAGAACCGAAAGCAGGTTTATTGTAGAGATGGGATATTGACGACAACTGCAGTGTGAAACAACAACGGCTTGACATGTTTGTGAGGGTCACATGCATGGCAGCAAAAGCAAGATTAGGTTGCAGAAGAGAATATGGAACAAAAGCTAATGAGTTGAATGTCTGTGACAAATTGTGACCCATTAACATATACTGTATTTATTATATTATTTCTACATAAAATACATTAACTATACAAGCATTACAGGTAACCTGTTTGCACTACAAACCAGTGTGTTCATAATTAAGATAATACATTAAAATAACTTGATAACACACACCAATTTTCAATATCAAGCAGCAAAACATCAAAGAGCTGTCCAAGGATATCAGGACAAGACCTCCACAAGGCTGGAATGGGCCACAAGACCATCTCCAAGCAGCTGGGTGAGAAGGTGATGACAGTTGAAAAAACACAAAATAACTGTCAATGGGCTCCGTGCAAGATCTCACCTCATGGAGTTTCACTGGTCAACGGTGAGGAATCAGACCAGAACTACACGGGAGGATCTTGTCAGTGATCTCAAGGCAGCTGGGACAATTGTCACCAAGAAAGCGATTGGTAACACACTACGCTGTGAAGGACCAAAATCCTGCAGCACCTGCAAGGTCTCCCCGCTCAAGTAAGACCATCTGAAGTTTGCCAGTGAACAGAGGAGAACTGGGTGAAAGTGTTGAGGTCACATGAGACCAAAATCGATCTCTTTGGCATCAACTCAACTCCCTGTGTTTTGGGGAGGAATGCTGCCTTTGACCCCAACAACATCATCCCCAGCGTCAAACATGAAGGTGGAAACATTATGTTTTGAGGGTGTTCTAATGCTAAGGGGACAGGACAACTGCTCCGCATCAAAGGGACAGGGCCATGTACTCTCAAGGCCAGGGGATTGAAGCCAGTCAGGGCATTGAAAATGGGTCATGGATGGGTTTTCTAGCATGACAATGACCCAAAACACATAGCCAAAGCAACAAAGGAGTGTCTCAAGAAGAAGAACATTAAGGTAATGGAGTGGTCTAACCAGTCTCCAGACATTAATCCCATAGAAAATCTGTGGAGGGGGCTGAAGGATCAAGCTGTCTAATGTCAGCATCGAAACCTTAATGACTTGGAGATGATCTGAAAAGTTGTTGTTTTTGTTCTCTCTCATCGTACAAAATCAGCAGGGGATCAAATAT
>JAUCMS010000127.1:6955885-6971957 GCA_032357445.1 Enteromius radiatus | reverse complement strand
GGAGCCAGCCTCCAGCGGCTAGTCGATGAATTGCAGTTTTAATCACTTCCGTGTTGGTTTCACTGGAGGGAGCGGGAAGTTGCCGCTTGGTTTGTGCACACAATCGGGCTGAATTGTGACGTTGGATACCGAAGACTTTGTAGTTACTGACGTTTTGCAACGCTAACGTTTCGCCGCCGAGAGGATGCCTGTCGAGTGAGGGGATTTTCCAGTTCATGGACATCGCGTGTGAGAGACTGCCTATCGGTGACGTTGTGGTAATCGACGGAAGAACTATCAGTTGGGATTAAGGTATCTCTTATTGTTTTTCTTTTTTGCTCCTAAGGGAGTGAAGGGATCATTTTGTTTATTGACCACGCCGAACACAAGCGACGCTTCAGGCCTGCAACGGTTAATTGTTGTGTTTCTAGTTCCTTTGCTCTTTCGCCTTTGTGTGTGTGGGCGCGCGCGCGCACGTGTGTGTGTTTCATGCTGAAAATGCAAATTTGAGGTTTGGGGTGATTTAATTTCAAAGCAAACAACAAATTTTATATATTATATACAGTTAACTAAGATTTATTTAAGAACTCAGGAACGCCCTTTAGTACCAGGAGGTAGGTCTAGGGGCGCTACACTTTTTTTATTCAGTGGCAGAAACGGGCTTCCATACTAACAGGGCCCTGATAACCAGTCAAACATTCAGTCAAAGAGTAGTCATGCCGTCAGATGTTAAACTATCAATATATAATCTGTTCCTGTTTGCAGTTAATTCTCCAATCACTCAATTGGAAAAGTCAGTGTGGTTACAGTTTATGTTGTTTGGTGTGTCATTAGGGATGGGTTGATCTGAAATAGTTGATGCCAATAATAAACTGGAATGTAAAAAATATGAATTCAAACAACTGCGCAGAAGTGTCATGTAGACCCATATCTAAAATAAAGCTATAAAATTAGTAATGCATGATATCATATTTTACTGGAGTGGAGGTTTAGTGTTTCCTATGGTATGTGAACTGTTATAGAAACTTTTTGTAAGTTACCATGTATCAACAAGGATATAGGAACAAAGATAAATGTTTCGCTTGGAAATGACAGCACGCAGACATCAAAGGCAGCATTCATTTCATTTTTAGGTTACTATGTTAGTTGCATTTATAGTACATGATTTGTAGGTTAAATGTGGGGAAAGATAAGACAAAGAAAAAAGTTTTTTTTAGGTCTCAGGCATCCTTATGTTACATGCTTGGACAATTTACTGAAAGAATATGATTCTTTATTCGTTATGAATTAGCATATGCTATTAAGAGTGTAACTTACACTGCTTTTGCTTGAATCTCTCTCCGATGGCTAATTAAAAGGCAAACATATCAGTGTTAGGTGTCTTATAAACCATACAACCTAAAATGTGACCCTGAATCACAAAACCTTATCTTATGCCGAAAATGCATTGTATTATATGCCAAAAACCATGATCATTAAAGATCAGTAAAGTAAAGACCATTTTCCATTTTAATATATTTTATTGTAAATATATAAAAAATTTCTGATTAGTAATATGCATTGTTAAGGTAAACTTTAAAGGTGATTTTCTCAGTATTTTGATGTTTTTGCACCCTCAGATTCCAGATATTCAAAATCCCAAATATTGTCCAATCATAACAAAAAAGATTTAACTTTTAACTTTTAGGTGACGTAAAAATATAAAATTTCCCCAAATGTACACTTATGCCTGGTTTTGTGGTCTAGGGTCACAAATGTGAGCTACAAAAACTCACAGAAAAGTTGTTATGCATAGTACGTTAAGGAAAATAAAATAAAGTGTTTTACACGAACAGCAGAACAGAGTCTCCGGTCCGGCAGGGATTGTGGGTGAGGGGAGTGAATAACCAGAGCTCTCTCCACCTTCAATACCACGACTGAGGTGAGACCCTTGAGCAAGGCACCGTTCCCCAAACTGCTCCCCGGGTGCTGCAGCACTGGCTACCCACTGCTCCAGGTGTGTGTTTGCATGGTTGTTCACTTCTCACTGCTGTGTGTGTGTGTGCACTTGGATGGGTTAAATGCAGAGCACAAATTCCTAATATGGGAAACCATACTTGGCCACATGTCACGTCCTACGTATAATAAATGTCTCATTTTTATTGTCTCATTCTTTACATATTCTGCGTTTATTCTGAACACACTGATTAAGTAGTTTGCATAGGTTTTGAATTGTTTACATGGGATGTTTGTACGACTCTTTAATTCCGATTCCCCATTTACGCTCATGCTATGGTCTGATTAATGACTGCACATAAGGAATGTAAAGCATGTGCCGTGAAGTGACTGCCATATGCTGCCAGTCGCTCACGACCAAATAGAGAGAGAGTTATAGCCCGATTAAAATGTCTACATGTCTTAAATAATATGACACAGTTCAAAAAATGTTCCACATGCCTTATTACAGCAATTTTCTCATCCAAAATATTGTCTGTGGTAATATTACCAGGTCTATGTAAACACAGCCACCGTCTGATCTTTAATCACATAATTGACACCACGTGTGTCAGAACTCAGGTGCAGAATCGCAGCACCTCACCGGACCAGGTATAAATCATGTGTGATTACTGTAGCCAGGTAGCCTCTGGCTCTATATATGGAGATCTATTTATAACCCCCTGTGTCACTGCCGCTGCTCTTTGCTGTTTTGCAATGCGCTGCAAATCTCCTTCGTCTCTGTTCTCCAACCCATCCGTCCTCTGCCGCTTACCACCCATCCCCATTCATCCAAGCTCTCGCAAAACAGCAGCACTCTCACTCTGAATGTGAATTCCAAGACTGCAGTAAAGTATTATGTTTGGAAATATACAGCGAGAGCGGAGAACAACTGACATATGAAGAGTTTGGTGAGGTGCGCCCTTAAAATGACCTGAAAGTTGCAGAAATCGCAGATTGTGCATTGAATCCTGTTATACATTATATCATCTAAAAATAATATACTTTAGGCTTTATACTGTTTGTAATATTTTTTTAACTATTTTTGCAATACTGCAAGAACTGCATTTTAAATCATTTATAAATGTCAATAAAAAAAGCAAGGAATTAAAAGTCAAATTTTAAAGTAGAAGAAATTGTATTATCATCTTATTATTTATTATTAGTGCTTGTACAATTTGTTTGTTTAAGCATTTGTTTAAATTATTTTTTATTTTAATTACATTTTATGAATAAATTATTATACATGTCTATTTTAGATTTAACAGAACTAAAATGTGGTTTGGTTGACGTTTTGTTTGTCTTAATCACTATGAAAAATAAATCAAATATCAAATAAAAATTTTGTATAGCATCTATTTAGTATCACTTTAATTTTATTTTATTTACATACTTGATGACAAAATGTATCATGATGATGACATTGCAGGGAATTAAATGTATTATTACATTTATAAAAGTTAATTTAATTGAACATTTGTGTGGATCAGCTCAGCACAGAGATGTGGCAGCATTGGTTAATACATAAATTTTTTACAGATTCAAGACTGACCTCCATCTCCTTTCAGCTTTCTGTCTCTCTCATCTACCCTCAACAGACAAAAATGCATGAATAATGTCATTTGCACTCTTTCTTTTAATTTACATGAGTATGAAGACATCTAGGAGTACATTTGTAATTTACATAAACATAAATCAGCAGATTTTGGAACTTTGTTATGATATGAAACATTAGAAAATTATGGTTAACACCACATATTCCTCCAAAGACTGCATAAAAAAACACATTAAATAAAGGTTAGGTTGTTTTGCGCAATAAAAAAAGAACAAAATCTTTTCGTTGTCTGCCAGTTCTTTTGTGGAAGAGGTCACAGGACTTTTTTGTGTGTCAGGGAAAGAGAAAAGAAGAAGAAAAAAACATGGGGGAAAATTACCTGCCTTAATGCTAGTGGCAGCCTGTAATTTATAAGAATTTTTCATGAAAGCACTGAGGTTAAGTAGGCAGGCCTTTTCAGTTCTGGTATTGACGTGTTTCGCCTCTCACAATGAGTGACTAAAATGGCAGTTCCTTTATGGACCGGCCACGCTGTTACTTCTGAACATCTGCACATACATTTCCCATAAAGCCTTTTAAAATACCTCAAGTCTCAAAAGGAATATTCAAGACTAGAGGAAAAAAAGAGAAAAGGCTGGAGACAGAAGAGAGAACAGAAAAGTGGGGGTAATTTATTAAGTGCACTTAGCCTGAAATGCAAGTTTTGTCTTATATCTAAAATTAGACTACAGGAAAACGGGAGTGAAGCAAGGGGTTAAGATGACATCAGCAGAGGTCAGCTGGTGCGAGGAGGACGTGAAAGAGTCAATGTTTAATCTGAGTCTGAGACACAGAGGTCAAACTCTCAGCTCCCAAATCACATAAGAAATAGCAAAAGATCGCCTAGTTAAATAAACAGTGCTTTCCTTTTTTTTGTCAAATCTGTAAAAAAACAGAAGTTGTTAAAAATATAGGTGCTGAAAACATTTTAACAACTGTAATAATTGTATAATTGCACTAAATATATAAAATTTTTTAATATGCATGTTTTATTTGTTAACTATATATATATATATATTAAACAAACAAACATACATATAAATCAATTCATGAATTATAAAATGCCTAAACAAATGAAAAACAAAACAACAACCAAAAAAAAAATGTTTACATGAATGCAGAAATAAAAATGCACAAACAAATGGTTGAAAAGACAAACAAACAAGCAGAATGCTTAAATGACAAGTGCAAAGCATAAATAAATGCATTATATATAAACACTTTACAATCAACTATATGAGTACTATGCACTAAAATGTAGTCTGTCTATCTAAAAGCTGGAGGATATGTTCATTTACATTTTAGAATTAATTCAGCAATGATGACTTTCAGTGTGTTGTTGCAAACCCATCCTGAACATGTGAACAACCCATTGTGTGTGTGTGTGTGTGTGTGTGTGAGTGTGGTCGACTCATGCTGTGACACTTTTAGCTGCCCATGGGGCACTTCCTGCTTCCTTGTGCTCTGCTTCCTGCGTGATAGGCATGACCAGAATAAAAGCAAAATGTATAGCTCCTACCCATACAAATACAGAGCGAGGCCTGAGGGATAAGCCTGGCGTGGTAAGGTGGTACGGATCATTTCCTGTCCACTGCTAAACATACATGCAGTGCGCAAATACACAATGACTGTGACAAAAAATAAAAATAATAATAATAATAAAAAAGTATATATATATATATATATATATATATATAATATACATGAAGACACAAAGATGCCACTCAAATGTCAACAAATGCTGCAGGGTGAGTTACCTTTAAAGCATCAAATCCATCTCTATGAACACTAAAATATGACAAAAATGATGTGTTATTTATTTGCCACAGGCGTTAAGTCAACATTTGTAATTTGTGAAGACCTGAAAGAATAGAATAGATAAATAATAAAAATCTAAAATAATCATTATAGAAAATCTGAGTGAATGCACCTTTGTTTCTATTCTGGCACATTCCTCCTGCATCTCTTTTGTTTGTGCATATCTCTGCTCCGTTTTTTTCTGTCAGGGTCTTGAAGAGATTGACAGTTCTGACAAAGCCAATCAGCTGCTCAGCAGCAAGGTCACTTGTCAGGCACAGCTTTTGATTGGCTGCAGGTAAGAAGAGTCTTATTTGATAGGTGACAGTTTGATTTCACCAAGGGCAACATGGCGCTAAAACGGGTAATTAAATCTTTTTGTAAACATTAATGAGATATAGAGGTGTAAGTATGCACACTTGTGTCATCTTGCATGTGTTGCTTGTGTATAGGGGGCACAAAATGGCATGTGCATGATGTCTGAGTATCAGTGATTTCCGGTAAATTTCCATGGTAAGTTAAGCTTGGGAATTTTGGAAATATTCCATAAAGGGTCACACAACACTTTTTTTGAGTTGTGTACAGATATATACATGTTGTACATTGCTTAAAACACTAATATATGTCACAAAAAATGTTACAAAGTGGAAATTGGTCATTTTTACGCTTTTTGCGACCATTTCTTGCATCCGGTTTTTAAAAGTTACGTTTGAGCCCGTGACGTAGATGCGGGGTTTTTTTTAGCGCTCATTTGCTGCGACCAGAGCTAAAGTTTGGATGCGTGCTGACTGCTGAACTGAATTGAATTGCGCGCAGATGACATTTCATGCTCGAGCGAGTGCTTGAATTGCACCCAGATGACATAATCGCACGCGCCCGGTTTTGAAATGAGCTCGCGGCTCCCGTTTCTTTGCTTGTAGATCAGTATGTGATTTACCGCGCGCACCAGCATCAGTGGTGCGCTCGCGTATTATTGGCATAGATTTGCCGCCATAGCAGTGGACCTGCACTGTCATGATTTTGATCAAAGTGTGGGCATTCTGGTGGGGAGAAGTCCTCCACTTCCACACTGCTCTAAGAACCACTATAGCTGCTGCTCTCTCTGTCGCTGTCCATCTGGCCAACGTGTGTGTGTTTACATTGTCGCAAATGTGCACTGTGCAAATTAGCTAAATTTATTCACTTATTGTCACTACCCCCACCACTTACCCCAGTGAACAACGCCCCTTTTCAGAAAGTTTTTCAAACCAGAGGCGTGAAAAAGCACTTCTGAAACAGGGGGGTGTTGTGACCCTTTAAGTTCCCTGAGAAGAGCCAACCTTCAATTTTGAAAATTCCCATAAATTCCCGTTAATTCCCATTAGTTCCCGTTACTTCCCATGGAAAGTTTCCATCTTTGAAAATTCCGGGAATGTTGCAACCCTAGTTTCCACACGTGACACACACGTCTCCCAGCATGTGTGTCAACCTGACCAAACCGACGACGACTTCAAAACTCCTGAAATATTTACACTTTTGTGTGCCATAGATGTTCAGCCAACGAGTGTCAGCCAGTGAAAAGGTAATAGTGACTGTCAGGCTTTGAGGTGTTGATCGACTTCACCTGTTTGATTATCATTCTGATAATCAATAAAAATTTTATTTATTACCCACATTCAGGTGTTTAATAAATGCATGGAGCAAGAAAAAATGTTTTTGTTTTGTTTTGTATGTGCAGATATTCATATAACAAAATATATGCAAATTCATACCTAAAGGACGTACTTAAAGTATGATGTACAGTTGCAGTATAAAACTATTAAACTAGTATTTTACTGAGACCATACTTCAAAGTGTATTAAAAATGCTATGCAAGTATTTAATTGTAAACTTTCAGTATGCCTATAAGTTAGTATCGTTGCAGTACAAGCTAAAACATTGTTTAGTAAAGTAGTTAGTAGTGTATTCAAAGTTTATTACTTGTATACTTTTATATACTAGAAAGTGAGATCATTTAGAAATAGTATACTTACAATATACTTGTACAATATACAGTATACTTGAACTTTACTCAATAAGATCAACTTGAAGTATACTACTTTTTGGTAAGAGATACTATCTGAAAAATGAACATTGTAGTATGATAGAAATGTAAACTTTTACTTCTACACACTTCAAAGCCTCACCGTTAAGAACTTTGTGT
This sequence comes from Enteromius radiatus, assembly GCA_032357445.1. NCBI lineage: Eukaryota > Metazoa > Chordata > Actinopteri > Cypriniformes > Cyprinidae > Enteromius > Enteromius radiatus. The sequence continues at coordinate 6,964,431 of JAUCMS010000127.1, read as the reverse complement.
TAGTTGGAGGTGTCTGCCAGGTTCCAATTGCTTTTGAGTCAGATCCGGAGCGAGCCTCAAGGAGCACGCCTTTATAGTCTGGACCTTTGATTACAACTGACAAACAACAAATAAACAAACATTAAAAGCATTGATGCTATCACCACCATCCTCATTTTAGGTAATATACATGCATTAACCTCCTACAAACTATATTTTAGTGTATTTCTCTATGCCACTGTTTCAAGTCTGGGTGTCCTGTGACAAGCACAGAGCTTCATCGTGATCTCTCTCTCTCCTTGGTCTTCAAAAATATCTGAAATTAATTTAGTGACACTCTTATGGAAATATGATAATATTTTGTAATTATTATTTAAATCTGTCAAATGTTTAAATTTTGTGTCATAAATCAGCATCTCAGAAAAATGTTATGGGGTTTCAGATCAAAATATGAGGAAACAGGGCATTGATTTTCATACATGTCCACATATGTGGATACTGGGACTAAAACATTATGCAATTTGGGAGACATAACAAATAAAAACGGAAATAAATTATATTTCAATATTCAATTAAATATTATATGTTATTATGGAAATCTGGTCAATTATTAGTCCCATTATTGCACTTCCTTTTTCACAATGTTGCTCCCAAAACACAATAATATGCAAATTATATTTAGTTTATAGATACATTGTATATAATGAGAAACCCTGTTTACACACCTTTTCAGAAAGCAAAATCAAAATAAGACATAGAAAAATATAAGACATAGCATAACTTATGAATGAAATCTTTTTACATTATTTTTAATGCTTAAAAACAATGTAAAGACATGAAAAATTTATAGAAACACATTTTAAATTCTTAATTGAGACCATTTTCCATATTGTAACACTTCCTTGGTATGCAATAATGAATTACATAATAGTATAGAAAGAACTCTGTAAACTTTGTATTCAGACCTGCAGTTCAGGAATTCGTTTATAAAAAGTATCTTCTAAAACAGTAGTGACCCTGTCGTATTTACTTTATCCAAACTGTCCCCTACCTGTGATGGCTTTGCCAGGCTGAAATGTTGTGCTGCTTAAAAGGATGGAGTATGGAGCAGGTTTTGGCATGGGCTGTATCGCTCCATGCCTGGGCATCATATCCACACAAGTTGAAGCTGGTGCCCCGCTTGGATAGGACAGAACAGATGCCAAAAATTGTAGTATGACCACCCCAAAAAACACAGCCTCCATGATTCCTAAAAAACAGGACTTTTCAACAGCTAATTTGCAGTTGTACAACGCAACACAAGCTAATTTATACGCACTTTCCCAGATCTTGCTGTGGACAATCGACTTTTGAAAGGCACTTTTGCTGAGTCACAACTGCATAAAAAATGGATAATTTCATGCCGGCATAGCACCCTGACCCTCCCCTGCATGAAGTATTCACATGGTGTCAGGTGAGATGCTTTCAAACAGGAAGAAGTCTTGAGTTTCAGGAATCTGTCATTAATCTGGACAATGAAACAAAGACATCCTCTGTTAGGAAGAAAAAAAGCATGGAAATGTACATTTTCCGTGCTCAACTTTACTAATATTTGGTGGTGGCATGTAAGATTGTGTCTTTGGTAAACAGCCTTTTTTTTTGCTTTGTGTGACATCATTTATAAAACATTAGAATGATAAAACTTGTTTTTTTAACTGTAAATGTAGCCCACACAAACCTACAATGATCTCAGAAAGTACCTGGAAGCTTAAGCCATACTAGAGATCACAAAATATCAGACAAAGTGCAAATGTAAATAATCTTAAAATATAATTTTTCTCATCTTTGAAATGACTTTAAACAAGTTGAAGAGAATGTGTTTTCTGAAGTGTAGTTCATAACAATAACTATCACACGTTACTAAAAAATCATGCAATATTCTTCTTGTTGATCACATCATCATTTAAACCTTAAACTTAGTTTTGTGGCATGTTTACTTAAAAGGTGAACGTATGCTGTATTTAATTGTTAAGTGGCTCTTTTAGGATATTTTTAACAAAGTTTTTACATTCTGAGAGTTAATGTTGTTGTAGAGAGTACATGTGTTGCTTTGCTTGCCTTGTGTTCTTCCTTTCTCTGTCTTTCTGAGGATTGGATCAGACCACTGTGATCTGCCACGGTGACTGAACCAAAGAGCAGAATCTGAGTCTGCATGGCCTTAAGGGAGAGCTCTGTCCATCTTGTGCCTTCCTGTTGAACTACCATATTGTTGTTATGCAGCTTGTCTACCTGGGGCCTGTACCATGAAGCCAGATTAGCGGGTAAGTTTACGTTTAGTTTGCACCAATCCTGGGTTTTAGGTACCATGAAATTGGTTTGGCTTTTAGCAGTGTTCATTGCCATAGTAACTTACGCTACACTGCTAACCTGCTCCGGAGCAGGTTATGTTCTGGGTTAGACATCTCAAAACGAAATTTGACCAATCAGCTTCCAGCAAGGTAACACATGTCTGATGTAATAAAGCCACTCCCCCATCTTCTCTTACCCCAAATTTAAAGACGCTACATAGTAAAACATTGTTTGAAGATAAAATCATCCGATTTTTTTTTTTTTAGATTATTATTATTTAAAATTACATTATTATTTATATAATTATTATCTCCTTAATCTATTACACAAGTCAGTTTAGTTTAATAGTAAGCTTTTAAATTAATGTAAACATAGATAATATGCAGTATAAATTAATAAACATGACAACATATGAGTTTACATTTTTAAGTGTTTTACCTATATTATAAGTGTTTATTACAAGGATCATAACTTTTTTTATGCTTTTATTATTTGTTTATGTCTAAAACAAATATAGCCTTTTTTTAACCAGCCATGAAGCTAGTAAAAATAGTAATAAAACAATTTATTATTACTACAACTTAACAATGTTTTTCATTTGTCCTAATGGAAAACAAAAATCAATGTTCATTAATGTTTGAGTTGTATTTATATATATATATATATATATATTTTATATATATATATATATATATATATAAAAGATATTTTTATTGAAAAAACAAAAAAAGGGGCCTATACCATCAATCTTTTACTATGCAGCGTCCTTTAATTTGGAGTAAGAGAAGCTGGGGGAGTGGCTTTATTGCATCAGACATGTGTCACCTTGCTGGAAGCTGATTGGTCAAATTTCATTTTGAGATCTCTAACCCAGAACATAACCTGCCCCGGAGCAGTTTAGCAGTGTAGCGTAAGTTACCATGGCAATGAACACCAATTGAAGCCGAGTTTCTTTCATGGTACCTAAAACCTGGGGTTGGTGCAAACTAATCTTAAACTTATCTGGCTAGCCACCTAAACCCGCTTCATGGTACATGCCCCAGGAGTTAGTTGCTTAGGAGAGCATTGGAAATTTTTTTTTTTCAATTTCCGTGGTGAGCAGCAATGAACTAGTACATCTAGGAGTACTGTACATCCATGATTCTATTGTGTGTTATTCTAGTTTTTGTTTGTTTAGAACTTTCTTTCAGTACTTTTATAAGGCAACAGAAAAGTTTTCTATAGGCACTGCATATACAAGTATTTACCACGTTTAGGTAAATTGACTTCTTGTCCTTGTTGGATACCAGTATATTTTAAGGTTTTCATAGCTCATATAAGCAGACATTAAGTGTCAATATCAATACAACACAATTAAAACAAATCTGCTTTTTTTCAGACGCTGCTGATATTTAATTTTGAATTCAGGGTTCAAGTAAGGCTCAATTATTGACACTAATCATGTTGGAACATTTAAGACATTCAAGCAGGAAGACAAACAACCAAAAAAATAAGTAAATAAATAAAGCTTTTAAAATGCATTTATTTGAAAGCCGCTTAACAGTTATTACAAATAATAGGCATACAATTAAATGCATGTGGCCATGATAAGCATCAAAATAAGTTCATAGGGTAGTTAATTATAGATATGTCTTGAACACTTTACCTCACAAATCAAATATTTCTGCAGTTACTAAAGTCACACAACCTTTGAAGTCTGTTGTTTTTTACTCTTTGGGTCTTTTCCCTTTTCTTTTTTTCCTTGATGCTTTGCTGATGACCATTTTTTGCCCTTATTTGCCTTTTTGTTTTCTCCCAACATGATTGCTGGTCCTTTACCGGCTGATATTGTGGTCTTATTCTTTATGAAGTCCTCTTTGACCATAGGCTCGATGATCGCACCCAATCTAGTGACAACTTTAGGTTTTGTCATCTTCTTCACAACACTTTGAGTGTTCCATGTCTGGCCAATAGGTGTACGGATGCAAGATTCAAACTGTGCAGTGTTTTGAAAGGGGAATGGCAGTTGACTAACCTATGAAAAAATAAATAAAATAAATAAATTAGAGACACAGAGTATTTGGTTCCGTTTCAATTTCTTTGATTGCATCTGAACTGAATTTAAACTTCTGTAGCTTGATTAAAAAAAAATAAATGTACCCGGGTCAACAAAATGAATAAGGAAATAAATCTTCTTAGGTACTGCATGTGCTTTTTGTTTACATTTTGTTCAGCATCTCATCTCAAATTCAGGAATTTAATGCATTCATGAAGGAATGAGATTCTTATACTCCAACTCATATCAAGTTTATTAGCCTCTGCTACTTTTGAGTATTTCCAGATGATTAGTTACCTGATGGGAAGCGATTGATGTATTTCTGTTCTCTGATATGATGGTATCAGCCAGTTTCTGGTCTTTCCGTGGAGGTAACGGGGCCGTTTTTATCATAAATCTACAAGACAAATGAACCATTAGGGCTATGATAAGGCTTTGAGCTGAGGATGTGTAGATACAATTGAACTGCCCTTTTTGTAAAAACCATAAATATAAATAAATAAATAAATAGCTACCGAGTGAGAGTATAGTTTACAGTGTTAGAAGAAAGAAAAAAAATCTTGATATCAAATCAAGACTACATCTGCCCGATGTGAAAAAAACATTTTGGGTCAGATTCACTAAATAAGGAAAATTAACTTGAGACTGAAATCCATACAATTGAGGATGGTAGCATTTTCAAAATGACCAGTACTTCTGTACTTAAAAGTTTAAAAATGTCACAAAACCAGCCTTTAACTGTGCCAGTAATAACCAACTAGCTAATGCTAATAAGGGAGCATCTTTTCTCACATTCTGTGTATAACCCCTTCATAATTTGTATAGAAGTAAAAATATTTCATGCTAAGTACACACAGTTTCAGGAATGACACTGCACTAAAATGCTGGTCTAAATCTGAAGTTGTAAAATTTGACAATGTGGTAATTATAGCAAGAGTCAAACTGTTCAGTTACCTAACATTTATTTTATTACTTTCATTTGATCTTTTTAACACAATGTTTCATTACCATGTAGACTTCAAATATTGTTCAATTAATGTTTTAATGTATTAACTTTGCATTACAGGATTACTTTTTTTTTTTTTTTTTTTACTATAGTACTGACATAACTATGTTATACTATGCTAATCTGTTCTTTGTCATTTTCATTCATTAAAATGTCAAAGAAAATTCAATTTTCATTAATAATATAAGGACCAAATATAACTAAGCTAGTGAAAGAAAATAAATAATTAAAAAGCTAAAACAACAATAAGAGAAAGACATTAGGTGATTTGAAAGATAAAAGAAAAATAATTTAATGGCATTACCTTTTGCGTTTCGAGCGGGAGGTTTTGAGACCAACACCTCCCCATTCTCCCCAGCCTGGCAGTGTCAGGTCCACCACTTTAGGCTTCCCATCACCTTCCTCTTTCTTTTTGTCTTTTATGAACTCAGAAATGACATCATCCCCAGCAAAGGCCTCCTTGATGATGGAGATCTGTTCATCATGACCCTTAAAAAAAAATAAAATAAAATAAAAAAACAGGAAAATGCTGCATAGAATGTTGCTTCTCAGAAATCACTCATAACTAAACGAACTAAACTAAAATTAACCTAGGGTTAACTCTGATTCAGTTCAGTGTTTACAATCTTATAGGTTTAATTTTTACAATTCAGGTTGTCTATTTTTATTTTTGTCCACAAAAACACAATCTATATCTGACAGTCTTGCTTTAATTTCTGTAAAATTAACATGGCCCGAATCTGATGATGAAAAGCATCCAAATGACTTTATACCAGTGACAAGAAGGTGAATGTAGGAAGTCTGGATTACATTTATTCAGTCGTACACAATGTTCTCTCAAGCTGATGATGGGCACAGAATGTTAACAAAACTGCAGTAATTTACAGTCACACACACACGTCTAAATGTGCAAATAGCTAAAAAACAACAACAACAAAAAAAGAATTCACTTAACTTTTTTCTATTTACTTTTTTTTTCTATCCTGTTTTACCAGTAAAATGCTTCACTTTATTTTGATATGTTATGCTTATTTATTTAAACCTAATAAATAATTGATCTCATTTTTAATGTCTCTTATGGTCATCAAGACAATTACAAATCAGCATATTAGAATGATTTCTGAAGCATCGTGTCATAATGAAGACTGATGCTAAAAATTCAGCTTTGCTTCACAAGAACAAATGACATAAATATAAAAAGTTTAATTTGCAATAATGTTACCCAATATTATTGTGTAAAATAATCTGTATGAATCTTTATCAAATAGATAAGCCTTGATGAGCATAAGAAACTTCTTTTAAAGCTTTGATTCCAAACTTTATATAATGCTGTAAAAAATGTTTTTTCAGGTAACATAAATGGACATCATTTAGCGTTTACACATCACATTACAACTACCCACTTTATGTGTGTGCTTTACGGGTCTGGTATAAAGAATGTTTTTGCTCATGTCCATCCAATACAGAAAGGTTTTGAAAAATTTAAGGGAACACTAATCATACTATATAAAACATGGATTAATTACTTATTCAAAAGAAGTACATACATAATTTGGATGCAGCCATTGTGTTTACTGTGACTAAGGTCTATTGTTTATACTTAGCTAAAATTCAACTCACTTCCTCTTCAATCACTGTTGGCAAAAAGGGAACTTTGATGACTTTGGCATCTTTCGTGAGTACTTCTTTGAGGTCGATTTCTCTTCTTTTCTTGTTTGGGGGCTCAGTAGTGGCCTCCGCAACAGCTGTCTGTGGCAGTGACGTCGCTGCAGTGGGCTGGGGGTCGAGATCTTCAGCCAAATCCTCCAGGTCCTCTATATTCCTGACTCGAGTCTGTCCTTCATTCAAAAGCTCCTCTTCATCTTTTTGCGTGGGTGTGTTCAACTCTGCTTGTGATTTCTGCTTTGGACCCTCATGTGTCTTCTCACTCCTCATAAGCCTGAACAGGGTGTTAAACTCAGAAACGTCCTCCTCTTCTTCATCCTCCTCCTCTTTATCAGATAAATCAGCCACATCTTCAACTACCTCGCTTTCAGGTACTGTTTAAAGGAATAGTTTGGATGAAAATCACCACATACACTTTATTATGCAGTTCACGTCCAGTAAATTACCTAAATAAATTCAAGGAATTCCTAAATAAAATAAAATAAAATATTAAATAACTTATTATAATAACTTTTATCAGTTTTGGTGTGCATTTGATGGTAGTTTTTCCCAAATGAAACTGTGTAAAGTGCCTCTCCAAGCAGCTCCTGAGATAAAGCTCATGTGATTAAGTCATTAACAAATGATTGAGCTTGGCTTACTGAATATCAGTTCTCTTTCTACTAAATCACTTTTTATAAATGATTTGATCATAACCTAGATTTGCTCTGTTTGAAAGAAACCTGGCTAAAACTAGATGAATACAATACTTTAAATGAGTCTATACCCCAAGAGGTATAAGCTATAAGAATGAGCCACGTCCGAAAGGCTAAAGCGTTGCTACAATTAATAGCAATGTTCTCAGTATTTCTTGGAAGGCAGGCTATAACAATAACTCGTTTGAAGTGATGGTGCTGCATGTAACATTATCTAGAGAAATGTGATGCTTATAAATCCCCTGTGATGTTTGTACTGGCTACTGTATATAGGCCACAAGGGCACCACACAGACTTTATTAAAGAGTTTGCTGATTATCCATGTTGATAAAGAAAAAGGATCTACTTTCTTAGATACTCTGAACTCTATTGGGGTTAGACAACACATATCAGGATCTACTCATTGTCGTAATCATACTCTAGATTTAGTCCTGTCACATGGAATTGATGTTAATGGCGTTGAAATTCTGCAGCAAAGCGATGATCTTGTGTAAACTCCATATAGATAAACCTGTAATTGTTGTTAGACCCTATTCCATCTAAACTATTAAAAGAGCTGCTTCCAGAGGTCATAGACCCTCTTCTGTCTACTACTAATTCATCATTGTCATTAGGATATGTCCCCAAAGCCTTCAAACTGGCTGTTATTAAGCCTCTCGTTAAAAAACCTCAACTTGACCCCAAAGATTTAGCTAATTATAGACCCATCTCAAATCTCCCTTTTCTGTCAAAGATACTAGAAAAGGTAGTCTCCTCACAACTATATTCCTTCTTAGAGAAAAATGGTATCTGTGAGGATTTCCAGTCAGGATTTAGAGCGTATCATAGTACTGAGACT